>CABFOV010001087.1:22341-102027 GCA_902141375.1 Timema poppense
ATATATATATATATATATATATATATATATATATGATATTGAAACATGGAATAAATTTTGTCCATAAAAGCTGAAAATGTCAGGTAATTCAAAAATTTAATAATAAGTTAATATGATAAAATCTTTGGGAAAAATTAAGCACAAATAAAAGTAAAAACACTAACAACTATTTACAGATGCTTCAATATCTTGAAAATGTTGGTAAATGCATCTTTGTTAGCTTAGATTGCTCTATTTTATACATTTTAATTGATACATAAAACCTAAAAAGTGTATGAGTCTTGAATTGGAAACAGCATTTTGATGTGATTTCTGATTCAAGCGTAGTTGTGTTTAAGGAATACGGGTTAATTGGATGTAAAACGGGATTTTAATGCCTGTATTAAAGCATATTTTCTTTTCATATAAGGTCTGGTTAAGAATCTAACACCTTAGCTCAGTCAGTTTACTAAGCTAAGGGCCCCGGGTCCAATTGTCGGTAGGGCCGAAAAATTTACTATTGGTGAAATGTGAGTTTACCCTAGGGGTGGTTGGGCAGCAAATATTTGTGTCGGGCAGGCATTTCATTTTGAAAACAACTTTGTCACAGGTCTATATGGAGCACAATAAAAAAAATATTAAAAAATGAAGTTAAATTGAATGTTATTTAATATTTACTATTTATTAAATAGTATTTATTTACTTTATAGCACAATTTATAATCTATTAACTACATAACTGAAAATAAATATTTAAAAAGTTGAGAGAATACAAAATGCACAAAACTTGGAACATATATTAATCAAAAACATGTTTACTTGAAGCAAAATGGCCGTTTCCTATTTAGTGTTCATTTGATGCATACTTTTCTATTTATATCTTAACAAATATGGAGAGTAATAATAAATTAAATAAATATAAAGAAAACTAATTTAAATTACATTTTCTCAAGCATAGGGCCTAAAAATCTCAACGTGGAAATGTTTTCACTTGTTATGTTGTTGGCATTGACAGAGAAAATTAAATTGTATGAATCTTGATTTTGCTCTGTTGTAGACTTGTAACCTTTAGGGAAAGGTTATCACACTTGTTGAAAGCAAACACAATAATTTACAAATTAATAAAAGATAATACTTACCTTTGTTTAATATTAGTTGAATTGAAATAATTCAACTATGAATATCAGTTAAACACTTTTTTTTTCAAAGTTTGAATTAGAAGTTAGTGATAACAGGGTATTATATACTTACCAAGTTCTTGAGATGCCCGATCGAAATAGGGGCATAAAAAATACTTGCCCGACATTCCGGGATTTTTAGGTGCCCGATTTATTGTCCGAAATTTTGGGTGCCCAAACACACCTAGTTTACCCTTTAACAATGTTCAATTAACGGCCAGGGACTCATGTTTTGCCTGTCCTAGTCTTAAATTGGATTCTAAGAAATATGAAGCTCTGACAGGCCTCTCAAGCCAGTAATGGAAAATTTATGGCTTGAATAAAAAACTGACCCAGGTCACAGGTTGGAAACAGTAATGGATATAAAAAAATTAATGTGAAGTTAAATGAACATTAATTTTTTTAAGAAGATTATTCTATAAACAATTTTTATAGATTGATGGTCGCCTTCCTACAAACACATTATACATAATATGTTTTTTCCACCCCTACTTGGCAAGGCTTTAAGTAGCCAATATTCCCTGCTGGTTATAAGAGCCAAGTAAAACGAAACCTCCAATACTAAGGTATGTTCAAAGTGCCAAGGGCCTGCATGGCAGAAGACTAGTTGGGTAACTGAACCAAATCCAATGGTGTGTCAAACACAGTTCATCCATGTACTGCTCCCAAGCCTTCTTGGGATATACCCTGTGTATGTCCTGAGTGACTTTTTTTTACCTGTTTCTTGTTTGACAAAATAGCCTCGCCCCTTTCTCTTAAATTAACTGCTGGCATTGCACTCCCAAGCCCTCCTGTAATCTCACTATTAAAACGTTAAAACAGGTAAGGCCATCCATTCCAATATGAACACCTAAGTGGTATGTCTCCAGCCCTGCTTCTTGGTTATGTTTCACTCAGGTGGAAGAGGGCTAAAACTTAAAGCACACAAGTCCCATTATCCTTCACGGGGTGATAAATATATCCACCAAAGCTATTGTACAGAATAGAAAATTGCAGGGGGCCTTACAATTCAAACAGATCCTCTACATTCATTCGATTAAAATCCCGTCCATAACTGAGATTAAAATAAATAAAAAAACTAATATCTAGGTTAAAGGGTAAAAGGACACATGTTTTGACCACGGCTGCATGAGCATTGAAGATATTTGGTTGGGAGAGACTAGCATCTCATGTCAGTATGGAAGTCCACCACATCTTAACTAAAGGGAATATACATTAAAATAACTGATGACTAAAGATATACATCTTTGACATCTTTCCTCCTAAAGGATGTACAAATAGATTTCCTCGAGCGCCAAGTAAACATCTTCCATTCTTATGATCAGCCAGTAATTGCCACTATTCAGTTAAAGTGTCAATGCATTCTACTTGCTCGATACCTTTTCTATCCACCCAAGACAAAAATGATAAACCCTAACCCAACTCAAATAGTGATGCTTTTGGATTGGGTGGCATAACTGGTTGGACCACCACCACCACCATCTATTCAACCACCACGAAACAAAATATATTGAACTTGAATTAAATTATTAGCTGTTTAACTTTTTTTGCTCAGGTACGTACAAAAAATGTCAGATTGATGAAGGATCGAGAGACTGACCGATTCAGGGGATACTGCTATGTGGAATTTGATGAACTCTCTGAACTAGAAAGAGTTCTAGACCTGAATGGTGTGCTGGAGGTGGAGGGACATATAATCAAGATTGATATTGCTGAAGGAAAGAAAGACCGAGGTGGTGGCGGTTTTGACAGAAGCCGAGGCAGAGGTAATCTTTGATTCAATTTAAACAGAAAATTTCTCCATATATATATATAGGTTTTAAATGTTAGCTAAAATGATTTTGTGTATGATTTTACAGGTGGTTTTCGAGGAGGAAGAGGAAGTTCAGGTGGGGATCGTGGTGATGATTTTGGAGGTAATATAATTACAGTCGAACTTGATTCTCTCTAACAAGCATCTGGGGACCAACAAAATTTCTTTTTTATAATGCTACTAAATAAATTAGTGAGTTAAATTTACCTCCTTTTTTAATTCTCAATAACTTGATATTAAGGTTTATTTAAAAAATTAAAAAATATTAGACAGAAAAAATATAATTGCATACCCTTACCCACATATTATATGTATTAACTTGCCTGTATAAGATATATACCACTTATTATTAAACACATTTGATCTATTTGTGATTTTAAAACCATACACTCAATATTAAACACTATTTATTTATCCATACTTAGAAACAATACTAGTTATAACTCTCAATTTAAGATAGTTTCTAAGTCATGTGCTGATATAATCATTTTTCAGAAAGTGCATGTTAATTACCTCTTATTAATAATAATAATAAATCACTATTTTCCCTTTCAGTTTTGTCTTTTGCAAGAATTGGGTAAACCTGATTACCTGACCAATTAAATTAAGTTGATTTTTTTTTTTTTTACAAACTCTCGATGCTGGTTCTTGAAATTGCTGAATGTGATAGTGATGATAACATTATTTCATCTAACTAGACAACATTAAATAATTCACTACTAAAGTGAAATCTCTTAATTTCGAACACCTTCTGGGATTAAAAATGTTCATTACAAAGAGATGTCCGTTATTTGGAAAAAAACAATTTTTAAATCATACTTCTTTATCACACTTTAATTAATTTTAACCTATAGACTGTGAATATTAACTATAACAATCTAATTAGTTTACTGTGCAGTATTGTTTGCAGGAGAATCATGACTAATGAATAACTATTGTACATAGCTTACTGTACTGATTGCATAATACACAGAGCAATACAAAAATTGAATTAAATGTGAACAATATTCGTTTTGAACTCTTGAACTGTATATCTGCTTTTCAGAATTGTCCATTAAGGGAGGTTTCACTATACTAACTTGAATCATGGTTTGCTTTTACATGTTAAGCTTTAAAGTGTAAAAATATAACAAGTCTTACTGCCCATTTGGGTTATACGTTTATTTACTAATTATTTTATGGGTTAGGGATGAGTAAGGTTGGATTTAGATTAAGTGTACCTGCATTTTCATGGTGAGATAGTGGGAAATCATTTATTAAAAAAACTTAGTACACTCGACCAAGATCGAATGACAATCACCCCCGTCATCAGATATATATTATATTGTGTGGTGTCTTAGACTATGCAGCCACCGAAGAAGGTATTATGTTAAACATTTCAAATGAAAGGGATCTTGTGCAAGAAAACATTAGTGATCACTGTAGTAAAATAAATTGTTCTCTTTATGTAGATTATTCAGCCTTATTAACTTGTAGTGCCTTAAACAAACACACTTTTTTATTATTTTTGTAGATCACTTTACAAAGTGATGCTACAAGAACGGTAGTTGACCATGTTTTAAATTTTTATATATACTCATGAATTATATATAGTTTTAAAAATGTAAGAAGCCTCAATTTCTCAAAATGGTTTTCTTCAAAAACCTTGTTTACCCCATGATGAATCTACATATTAGTACAGAATATAATAAATAATTAAGTTAAGGCATCGTAAGGCCCAGCACGTTTTTTTTACATGCATAAGAACACACATTTATTTATCAAGATTTTACATCTAACACATTTTTAAGAGCACCATTGAGGAAAACAAAAGCAAGTAATTAACTGTGCAAAACATGCGATTCAGACAAATCAATGTGCACTTCTGAACCGATTAATTATATCATCAAACAACTTATAAATTAACTTAAATCTAGAACAAACACAACATCCATCCTCTGGCAGTTAATTTGTCACTGTGAGAGGAGTAATCCACATTTCATCAATGATACATTATTTGACCATTCCAGGAATCAAACCCGGGACGCTTATCTCAGTATTAGATTTGGGTTCCTGTAGCTTTGGGGAAAATGAAGACTTTTTAGGCCTTACATTCTTCTCACTTATTATCAAAAAACTAAAACTGAAGATTTATTGGCTGCATACCCCCCACCCTCTCAAAACAATGCCCTGTAATCAATTTGAGGCCATTCTCTCCTTTTTACACTTCAATGAGAGCTTACACCAGGAATATTTCTGTGAACCCGAAAACAATTTTAAACCTATATTGGGCTGAATATTCGGACTGATAAATTTTTCTTTTTGCACACTCCATCACAACAATTGGCTCTGTACAAGGGGATGTGTTGGCTTGGTGAGGACGGCTTCAATCTCGAGTGTGCAACCGAGATAAGCTAGTGAAGTATGGCATTACAAAAATAGTATGAGTCTCTTCTTCTGAGTACATATATAAATTGATTGTCTTTGATGGAAATGGAATGACCCTAGAAATAATAGCTTTGGAATTACTAAAGCATTACCTTCAGCAAGGATATCAAGTTCACATGGACATTTATAACAATCATGTCAAGCTATCAAAATACCTCCATATTAAGCAAACCTGAACATGTGGTACTAATAGAATGAATCAAGCTCTTCCTAAAAACCTCAAAGATTAGAGTTCTTCTCTTCAAAAATGAGAAATGAGTTTCAGAAGAGATGGCCCTGTACTTCTACAGGCATGGTGTCATCAATGCATTCTGGCTATATGACGATCAATGTAGTTAAGTATGGGTACAAGAAAATTAAACCAGAGTTCAGTGTTGATTACAACAAATATATGCAGTGTGTGGCCAATGCAGATCACTACCTTGCTCTTTATCCTTTGATCACAAAATCAGTGAACTGATCCAATAATATTTTTCAAATACATGCATGGTGTAACAATGCAGATCACGTGCTCTTTATCCTTTCATCACAAACACAGCGAAGTGGCCCAAAAATCGTTTTTCCGCTATTCATTTTTGCTCATTTCTAAGTAACCTATCAAGAAAATTCAACTTCCTCAAGTTTTTTCAAACTGTATCCAAAAATTTCATTCAACAAGATGAGATTCCTGCTTTGGCGTCACATTCCTCAACTTTATCATCACCTAGCTTCACTGAAACTTCAAAAGTAACACCTCCAAGGTGATCTCCAGCCAAAGATACTTCTGGCGTCACATTCCTCAACTTTATCATCAACTAGCTTCACTGAAACTTCAAAAGTAACACCTCCAAGGTAATCTCCAGCCAAAGATACTTCATACAGACTCGATGGGGGAAAAGAAAGAACATGTTATCCTGTATTTATCCCTCAACTAATCTGATAAAACACCCACAAGAAAGTGCAAAGTGTGTGTTAAATAAGTGAAACAAGGGGATTATGTGAAAAGTTGGGCATCCCATTGTATCCAGGATATTGTGACACCAGATATCGCACACTGAAACAGTACTTGAATTTTTTTTATAACCTATAAACATTTGGTGGAGCTATTTTTAATAGTTTTCTTGAAACAAAGCATTTTGTAAACACTTGTAAAATAGTGATTTTTACTCAAAAAAATTATATTAGGTATGCAAAGGGGATATTTGTGGTATAGCTATTCACATTAAAAAGATATTAGGCATTTATGATGGTCATTGGAACAATTAAAACTAACAATGTAATTTAAATTTGTTCACTTAACGAGTTGACAACAATCATTGATTGATTTTTTTAAACTCCATTTCTGTTTAACTTTAACCTGTAGTGCCACATGATGGTTGAGTGGACATACTTAAATAAAACCTTTATTAATTTCCAAGTTGTGAAACCTTTTTTTGAAAGTCTTAAAAAGCTATTAATTTGGATCACTGAGCCCTTATAGATATACTGCGAGAAATAATTTCCAGTGCCACACGATGTTTGAGTGGACATACTTAAAAAACCTTTATTAATTTCCAAGTTGTGAAACCTTTTTTCAAAAGTTTTAAAAAGTTATTAATTTGGATCACTCAACCCTGATAGATATACTGTGGGAAATAGTTTCGATCACTTTGCTTGTGGAACATTCACTATTTGCACTATTTTAATCAACAAAATGTATTAGAGGTTAAAGTGGTTTTATTTATATATTTGTTACTTGAAGATATGTGGAATTTGGTAACCACGTTTTGAAATTAGGTCATATCATCATTTGTTACTATATTCAAATATGTATGAAATAAAGTGCATCGAGCAAAAACAATTTGTAATAAATAAAATGATAAAATAGTTGGAAACTTGAATTGTGTGTAAATATGTGTTAGTGTTTTTACTTTTATTTGTGCTCTACTAGTTTCCTGCTATTTTATAATTTTATAAATTACAAATTACTATAGTCAAAGAAATGTTGATGTTTTGTGATCCCTTAAAATATTCTTGACGATTTATTTAAAAGCTAGGAGCTATTTAAGGTATATTTCTTCATATGTAATCATTTTTCTTTAATCATTTAAATATATTTGCAGGTTTTAGTGAACGTGGTAACAGAATAAACCGTGGTGGTGGGGGAGGTGGCAACTTTGCAGACACTCGAGTCAACCGTGGTAGCTATGGTCACTTTGAAGAAGGTGACAGTGGTGGCAATATGGGAAACAGAGAATGGTCTCGAGGAGGCACAGGGAGAGGATGGGGTAGCAACTCTGGAGAGAGGTCCAGGCCAGAATCCAGAGATAGAAAACCATTTTCAGAAGACTTTAAGGAACCATCAAGTGGTAATTAAAAGCAACGTATCCTATTTATCGAAAAAATAAAATTTTTACACAATGATTGATGAGTGCAACTATTTCTAAAAGATATTATTTGTTAAATGGTTGACTGTGTGAAGAAATGTACAAATGTGCCCTCAAAAGAACACTTCATAGCACATAGTGCAAAGTATGTTGAACCAATTCCTTGAATTTCCTCTCTTACATTCTCCTTCAAATAATGCATTGTTTTGGGTTTATTGATGTGAACCTGAATGTATTTTACTAAACTGACCTGGCCATAGTTGATGGTGGATGATGATTATAATGTGGTTGTAAACAAAATTAAATGATGTTAGGTCAGGAGACCTTGCCGGCCAGTTGTCACAATTACATGAGATTATTCGATAACCAAAAATGTCAATGAAAATATTCATTGTATCCCTGGCTTTTTCTTGTTGTATCCAAAGTTCATAGATGGTGTGCAGATCTGGCCCCAGAAAGAGATGGATCATGTGACAGTATCTTTTATAATTTGGTCACTGTCATACCCTTAGCATTTTCAGATAAGTAAAGCTTGGCAACTCTTGTCATTCATAATTCCACACCATACATCCATGCACACAGGGTACATTAGTCTGGTTTTTATTGTTTTTTGATTTTCCATGGCTCTAATTTTAAAATTTTGCTCATTAACAAACCTTTCTTGATGAAAATATACCTCAACCAACATAATTTCTCTAAAACGTTGTTTCTTGTGCAGGCATATTCCCAAAATTTCTTGCAAACTGAAATTGTGATTTATGGTCGTGAACAGAATTTCTTACACAAGCTGAATCTTATATGTATTACACCTGATGGCCTTTCTCAAGACGTGTTTCAAAGTTGTTTCAGTAATCTGAAATTATAAAGAATTTTTTGGTCTTTGCAAGATATTGTGGCGCATTGTTTCATTGTTTTCTTGAGTTCTTATTGTTCGTGGTATGTCTGTTCTGATTGTTTCCGCCAATGTACCATTCTCCTGAAATTGTTTTGCACCATGACATGACTTGCTCCAAAGGGGTGATGTTTATAATGTTTTCTTGAGAGTTTGCCCTTTGATCTGTAATAATAAAACAAATGTTTAAAATTACACCTCAACACTGAATGACCGCCATAAGCTTGGTCATCTCTCTAATTTTAATAAAGTCCAAGTCCAAATATTAATCTAAAACATACAAGAAACATAATTATATACTAGTTTTTAAATGTTTTGCACATGCATTAAACCACTTTTGGCGGACCATAAATAAAAGAGCAATTATAATATAATTAGGGGTAAACATGTTCCCGAATGCTCGGAAAATATCGGGAATCCATCCATTCCCAAAATTCGGGCAGGATTAGCCCCCTCTTGTCAATTTTCTGGTTGGAAACAACATATTTATTGTTCCAACAGGTACTGCTGGTTCATAACTGTTGTTTGTTAATCTTTTTTGTAGACAGTTGTCTTCTTGGTTTTGTCTTTGGCATGCTTAGGGGAGGACGCTTGTGAGATAAGTTTGAAATCGCATGACCCATTGTGCTCTGTCTATAATCAGTTATTTGCTATGATCAGCAGGTGAGAAAACTTTAAAGATTTAGACAAAGGGCCAGTTTCATAGTCAAATTTAGTACGCCTCAAGTGCGGCGCTATACTAAGTACATGACGACACCTACCTAAACCAGAATGGTTTAGGTAGGTGTCGTCTTGTATTTAGTGTAGCGCCGCACTTGAGGCGTACTAAATTTGACTATGAAACTGGCCCATAGCCAGAAATGTATTCTACAGGGTTGGCCACCAGCTAGGAAAACCAGGAAATGAGAAAGTGGTAAGGGATAGCCTGGAGAAGTCCGGGAATTGAGCAGGTATCAGAGAAAGTTAGAGAATTAATTGCCAAATGGTGGATTTCTTGAGATCTGTAAATGCCACAATATCATTTCTACCACCCCTTTTCTACAATATCTGCTGGGTCCTCAAAAACCAGGTGCAGGTCGTATGGGGGTCACTCTTCCCCAAAAAGTGTACTTGAGCATTTGTTTCATGTGCATCATCACACAGCATTCCTTCATGAGCATGCTGCAGCTGCAAGACAAAACATGAAGGCCTTTATCCACGTGCATGGTAACTGATTCGGTAGTAAGCAACCTAAGCGCTTTTAAACTGGTGGGTGACCTGGCGGTCTAGGGGTAAGGTGTCAGACTTCTATGCTGGCGGCCAGGGTTCAATCCTCGGTCCCAGCACAGATTTATCTGATTACCAAACCCTTCCTTCACCTCTGACAAGACATCTTGTGAATGTGAGGAATGCCAGGCCTCCACCGTGGTTCGGATTCCACGTTAAACTGTAGGTCCTTCATTTCATCTCACAATCACCCTACCATTTCACATTAGCATAAGTGCGTATAACCCGAATGGGTAGTAAGACGCGGTGCTAATAATAATAATATTAAACTGGTGATAATTAAGAGTAAAATAAATAAAAAAGTATATTTTATTTTGAATAATTCTATTTTTATTAGAGTAGTTGATTGAAATCAAAATATGTTAACCCTAATTTTGCTGCAGGCACATTTCGTTTCACACAAATGGCAATCCTTTAGCATCTTACAACACCAATATGGCGGCGGTTGAGTTGCCTAGCTTTATTATTATTTACTGTAAGCTTTTTGTGTTGATGTTTAAGTGCATTTCACATTTTACAGCATTTAAATTTTTTTTAAGTTTGATATATGGCAAATCACATGCCAACTTAGCTTAATGTTACATTGTTTTATTTATGACATGAAAATGATTGTGTGTGTGTTCATGGCTATTAGCACCGCTTGGAAGATGGTAATAACAGTTAGATCACCATTGATCTTTAAAATTCTGTAATTATTACTATGGCAGGATAAAATCACATTTTTCCAGTAAAGATGTGTTTCAGTTTTAAATAATTAGTTTGAAAAACTATGGTGGATCATTTGGATTAATCTTTGCATGATTTTAATTCATTAAACATTTCTACAGCAGATCATGGCGCCAAAAACAAAAACATAAATGTGTATTTAGAGATGATTGGCTAAAAGACAAACAATTCTCCTCTAGGTTACAAAAAGTAGAAAATTATCCCTCTTCTGCTTTTTGTATTTTATACAAAGCCACGGTAGCATTGAGCAATATGGGGAGAAGAGCACTGACAAGTCATTCAGCTCTTGCTAAATGTACGGTTGAGCCTGTCAGTCTTAAGATATTTTTTAAGCTAGCAATAGATTTTACTATAGCTCGTGCTCCAGATGAGAATTAAAATGTTCCTATGCCATCTACAAGCACTACTTCTACTGACCAAACTTACAGGCCTCCAGACCTCATGGATTAGATTTATTTATCCAAAAAGATAGTCATAAAAGTGATTCATTACGAAGCAGTGCAGCAAGTGTATAATTCCCAAAAATAATGTTTGATGACTTTGACATAGTTTCAGGAATGCAACTTAAAAGAAACTAAAATAGGATACACACTATTGCATGACATTGCTCCGTTCTTTCACAAAGAGCTGTTTCTTCTGTTGAATCAGTGTTCCAATTTTGTTTCTGGGTTTGATGAGTTGCATAATAAAGTTGCGCAAATAGGTCAAATGGATATCTATATAATTTTTTGGAACCCAGTCACCAGTGAAGTGTGTATAAGCTACTTTGGGTCAGCATTCATAGGCAAGTGACTTGCTGCAAGCATTTCCCAAGGTGCTTGAAGTAGTAGTCCTGAAGAAGGTTTTACAGCATTCCCTGGATGGTCCAAATCTTAATATCAAATTTCATGAAGATTTAAAAGTGTATCTGAAAAGGAGTCCTGATAGTTCTGTCCTACTTGAGATAGGAAGTCGTGGTTTTCATGCATTGCATAATACTTTCAAGGCTGGAATTACAATAACAGGGTGGGATATCATTGCATTTCTACATGCTCTTTATAGCTGGTTTAAGAATCTTCCTGCAAGATGTACTGACAACATAACACTACTCTAATTCCACAGTTTTTCCACTAAAATTTTGTGGCGGAACGAGCAATTTTAGTTGTTCCAAATGTTGAGAAATATTTAGATGTCGTTGAGAGTGCTAAGAAAATGTCTTTATGTTCCAGCTACAACATCAAATGTAATCTTGTGAAAGATAAGGTATTAAGTGCAAAGTTATCTTTCTTCCATACATTACCTGCTGATATAGAGGGATTTATGACACAATTTCAGAGTGATGAGCCACTAGCCCCTCTTCTGTACGAGTCATTGTTAGCAATTATGAGAAATATAATGATGTTTATGCAGGCATAAAAGCTTCAGTCAACTTTTAATGTTGCAATCATAGATCTTACTAAAAAAGAAAATATAATTTTATCCAAAGAAATATACCTAAAGTACTTCACAAGGCATGCAGTAACCATTACACGTAACGTGAAAGGTAATGTAAAGTAAGGTTTAGGAATGAGTGTCATACTGCTATAATAACGCTTTGTAAAAAGTTGGCAGTATGTTCATCGCTTAAGTTTAAACTTACAGAAGGAATGTCCTGTCTAGATCCCCAAGTGGCACAACAAAGTATTATAAAATACAAACGTTTCACCGTTGCATTAAATGCTGTTGTTGATAACAAGTGGATGTCTGGGATCAAATACAGGATACACCAGCAATTTATTGAGCTTTACAGTGGTAGTACATTTTCAGACACAATGCAGTCTTATTCAGTGTCTAAGGACAAAATTGATCACTTTTGTCTTTGTAAAGTACCACCAGAGCATGAAACTGAACTGGGATCTTTTTATAAATTATTTTTACACACTCTCATGGCAATGCCATGTTTGAAAGAGGATTCGCCATCAACAAAGAATGTCTTGTCGAAAATATGCGATAGGAATCGTTTGTTGCACAATGACAAATTTCTGATGCTGTCATTGCCTGTGGGGGAATAGAGAAGTGTGTGCTGACATTCCAAAACCTTTGATTCTTGCTGCTAGAAATGCACCCGCATTTTATAAAGAAGCATTACAGAAACGTCAGTCTGAGAAGGAGCACAAACAGAGAAGACACAGAATGATATAAAACTCAGAGGACTAGCTGCCAAGAAGCAAAAGGTAATGGATGATGCCCAGAAGGCTGCTACTGCCCTTGATGCTGAAATGAATGTTCTTCAAAAAATAGTTGCATTATTGTTCCATGTACATAGACTTGTATCTTCTCAATGTTGGGATATTGATATTTTAAATTTGTGTTCTGGTAAGTGTTTAACGTGTTTTAAGTCGTTAATTTCTTATTTTATAAACTGGCAACTATGCCATTTTTATTTATTAAATGATATTAATTTCGTGGATATTGGTGGTGGTTTTAGAGTGTTAATGAAATATATGTTTCGTGATAAATATATAACTTTGTTTATTTGTATTGTGTGAATGTTTGAATAACATGTACACATAAACATAAGTCTAGATAGGCATTCTATTTTGAGTCATTGCAAAGAACTGCCTAATAGTTGTCATCTAGTGAACTTGCAACATCTTTTTTTTTTGTTGGCAAATATCTATAAAATGTGTTAGGGAAAAAGGTTCATGTGCGAAAATTTTAGAATATAATTTGAGTGGACACCCTGATTCTACCATATCATATTTCAGGTTGTGAAAATTGGTGGGAAAGGGAGGAAGTAGCTTGCCAAGGTTAAATATTTATGAGGCTGTTTGTTAGCGATCCAAACAGCATTAGATAAATACAGGGGTTTTAAAATAAAGAACCTTTAAAGAGTGTCAATTCTAGATAAAATTAAGGTGCTTCAAACATGAACAACTATTAAGGGGTCTTAAACCTTAATAACATAAAAGGTGGTTCAAACCTAGAGAAGCTTTAAGAAATGTAAATTAGAGAACCTTCAAGGATCATCAAACTTAAAATCACATTTAAGGCGTTTCAAGCCTAGAGGACATTTAAAAAGGTTAATGGCGTATACCATGAGACACAGTGCTACATATATAAGGTGGTGGGGAAAAAATGGACTTTTAGTTTTTGCACTCTTCCAACAGTTAGATATAAAACGCCATTTTCAAAATATATCAACTTATTTCTATCAAAAATATATTAAATTTGCCTATTCAATTTTTATTATTAAATATTGGTTCACAATGTTGTTATTTTATTTATTGCATGCCTTATCTATATTATTATATTTTGTGATGTTAGTAGTATTTTACTATTTAAATTACATTTGATAATTTCAAAGCTCTTACAAGTCTTACCATTTTAGTTTAAAAATCAATATAATTTTTTAATCTAAAATTATTAATAGTGTAATTTTTATAGTTTCCTGTTCCCATTCTGGATTAAAAATGTCATTCCCGCCCATCCCTAAATATCATATAATACACCATATTTCACTAAAACACCTGATTTTTGCTCAAAATTGATTAAATAGCATGCTAACCTCTCCTTTTCAATCAGAAAAAAAATAAATATTAGACGTGTCTTTTAAACATTTCATTTTTTAACTTATAAAGGAATTTTTGAGTTTTTACATTTCATTAACAATTGTATATGCTTCTACAAATAGATTTTAAAAACTCATTACTATAAATCCAGGTGTATTATATTTTTAAATTTCATTTAAGGGTAGCTAATGCAATAATGTTATTTTATGTATTCCAGTTGACACTACTGCACGTCCAAAGCTGCAGCTAAAACCACGTACAGTGAAAGATCCACTAAACCAAATAGCAGAAACTAGCCAATCATCCAAGATCTTTGGTGGAGCTAAGCCACGGGAAGAAAAAATTCCCAAGTAATTAATTTATATTTTTTTTAAAGACATGGGCAGATACATTTAGAAATATATAGTTTAGTTCTCAAACCAAAAAACCTGTTTGAGTTTGTCTAATAGACAATTATACTGAAAATCTTGATACCAATATTTGTGTCAATAATAATGAGTTTTATTAAATTTTCATTTTTTATAATTACAAAGCATTTGTTTAAAAATACTTGCATACTATTAAAAATTAAAATTTTAATTGCAGGCTAACATTTAAAAGAACTCCTTAAAGCTGTTATATTATCACTCGCTTGGACTTGAGCATGAAAATTATGTTTCTGTGTAGCAAAATAACATGTTTATGCTAAATACTCTCATTATTGGGATAGAACAATTGACTCGATGAAATCTTATGAATTGGTTTAATTTAAATGAAGTGTGTTAAATTGAGTTAAGTTAAAGGTTTGGATTAGATTAGTTGTGTTTGAATAAGTTTTATTAATTGATTTTATTTTTACATGTGCTAATCATTTTGTTTAGATTTTATTAAGGTTTTGGTCTACTTAGCATATTTTTGTAGTCTTTTTCCTTGGCCAATTTCATTTTTAAATATAAATGTTTCTAACAAATTAACCTTAACAGTAGAGGGGATAAGGAAACTAGCTAGAAGAGTAAATAATAAAAAATATTTGGAAGACAACATACATTCAATTCAACTGTTTGGGATTCAAAATATCACCTACCCACTAAAGGGTCATCCATTAACCGCATACCTCTGTTAAGAAGGGGAGTTCTACTGTATACATGATGTTTTATGTGGAGGAAAGGGAGGTACAACACAGTGCTATGTAGTTCAGGTTGTTAATTTTCCAAAAAAATTTTGTGAAGTAACTAAAAATAATAAAGTATTGGTATACAATTCTTTAAAACCATTTATATTTTAAAAGAGACTCGAGTAGTATTAAATCTGAGTTCCTCTTTTTAGTTTCACAAAAGATTCCCTATGAAATGAGGGCCTTTAGAGGGAGGGATGTAAAAAAAAAAGGAAAAAGTATTATATGACTTATGGAAGACCTCTAACAACTAACACCTATAATAAGAGTCCAACAAAACGGCCACTGCTGCACTTTCTGCATCTATTGGGGGAGTTTGTGTGATATCCATATGCTTTAATATATATATATGATCTTATTGTGTGTATACACTAGGGGTGTGTGAAAATTCAAAGATCAATTTTGGAACTATTAACACATTTTTGAATACCTAAAAACTGTGGTTGATTCAATTTCACCACACATTGTTATACAGTAAGAAATTATTATTTGAAGTGATGCATATTTGTTTCAGTTAATTCCATTATTCACACTATGTTATTACCGTATTGGCCCGAATATAGGTCGTCAGCCTCACACATAATACAAGCTTAAAATCTGGAAGAAGTTCTACATGAAAAATAAAAGGTTAATGGGTTGCACATGTAATATATGTACCGATTTCTTAAGAACATTTTCAAGAGAAAAACATTGCACTTTATTCAGGTCAATATGGTAATTTGTTCATTAAAACCAAATAAAATTCTCCTTAGATAAAAAATTATCTCAAGATTTCATCTATTCAGGCGCCATGTGGATTATTTATTTTGGGTTAGTACTATAGATTTAATACTTTTAGACTTCATCCAATATACACACACATTTAATATGAATTGCCTGCTGTATTTCACTAGTGACAATATCCAGGCCTGCGCAGTCTAGCAATAATAAGCCTACTTAAACCTTTTTGGTACTATAAGTGTTACATATGTTGGTATGCAGTTCAAATAGAAGTAACCATTAATAACTTTTATTTACGATATTACTTATATTTAATTTGATTCATATCATCTGCATGGCATAATTTTACCAAATAATGCATTGTATTTATTTAAAACGCTATAAATAATTACCGCATTAGCCTGAATATAGTGTGATAGTTTGTCAACCATAAATGTCCTTCCAAAAACTATTCTTGTTACATGTGCAGCTTAACATTATTCACTGAAAACAATTGCAGATTCCAACAGGTATATTTTGTAACAAACTGGAACTGTACCGGTTGTCGGGAATTATCGCTCGTGTCTTATCATAAATTCAAGGTCAAAACGAAGTGAGAGAAATTATTTCTACCCTTAGTGTCACTGAGCTGGTAATTCAATAGGTTTGTGTTAGTTGGTGATAGAATCTGTGCTGTTGTTACTCATAATAAAAAGTCACCCATAGCAGTGAGTGATCGTGTCTAAAAGAAAGCTTTCTCATTTTTTTGAGTAAGCAAGGGAATGATAACCTATGAAATGAATTTTAAATAAAAAGCAATATGTGCGATGCAATAAACACGTAATGTTCAGGATGCTAACAAGTTTGGTGTTTCTGAGGCTCACTGTCCAGCACAAATCATCAAATATTAAAAGTATTCCACTGCCTCTGCCTGTGTATTTAATAATGCCAACCGGTAGGGGAAATATCTGTGGAGAACACTGAAGCTAATATATAACTTTAGAGAAAAAATTATGATAAGTTTAGGAGTTCTTGATCATCAAGCAAAGCACTCAGGGCTATATTGGATTTGTTAAGTTTTTACCCTGATAAATAGTCGTGAACTTTTATTTTTGATGTAGAACACCTTAAAAATCTTAGGGTCATATTATTTGCGAGGCCGTATTATATTCAGTTCAATATGGTATTATTTTCAATAACACTTAAAATATTAACCAAAATAAAAACAAATTACATTACCTAAACTTTGCCAAATATACTATTATGTCCTAACCTAATTATATTTAGCCTTCTTGTAATCCTTAACCCTTACATTACTTTAGACTATACTGTTATACTAGTTTGTTCATTGAGCCAATATTTCATACATTATGGGGTTAAAAAGTTACAAATAAAAAGGCTTGCTTCGTGTTAGACTTAAAAACTTATTTTTAAGTTATTCGATTATTAATTTAATATTGCTCTAGTCAGCAATTTTGTATGATTAACAATTTTCTAAATTGATAGGTATCTATTAAAAATTCATTTTGTGATACTTATGATTTTTTTAAATAATTTAGTTAAGTTCATTTTTTAACATAATTAAAAAAGACATTTCATTAAAACTGTTTCATGTAAAATGAAAAGCATATAATTAATATTTATGTATAAATTATATTTGGAAGAAGGTACAGGAAAGGTGGATAGAAACAAGAATAGAGGTTTTCCTTATAGAGTTATATTTATGTATATACTAATCTCATAACACTATAGTATGTGATTACTATTACGTTTATAATTACACTAGTAATTCATTGTGTTTATTGATGTTCATATATATATTCATAGAGCCACACATGCTTAAATTATTTTTACCATAATATATATTTAATACTAAAAATTGATGTTTGTTTTAAAAACAATCTAAATATCAAAAATCTGCAAGAATATTTCATTGCCAGTTATTTTTAAACAAAGCTTTATAAAGAAGTTCCATAGATTAAAATGCCCAAATATGATTTGAATATAAGGAAAACTGATTTCACACCATTTCTTATATTGTCATTTATTTCACATATTTTGGTTAAATATTAGATAAGTTTTATAATTCTATTGATTTAATTTGCACTTTATTTTTCACAGGCCAGAATGAAAAAAAGCTGATTTCCCCCCCTTAAGTCGTATCTGATTTGAAAGCAGTCTTGTCACCGACTCTTCATGGGAAAGTTTGACATGTGTGATTATAAATTAAATATGAAATGTTATCAGCTCAATTTTGACTTATATATTTGGCTTTTTTTTTTGTAAAATACAAATTAATTAAAATGGCCTTTGTAGCTATTAAGTTTTGCTTAGTGTTATTTGATTGATTGTTTAAGCCTGCCTCTGAATTTATAAGGTCACATAAAGTATATGTGGTCATATGTTTTATTATTTCATTAATCAAGACATGCCCAGCTTTATTTTCTTAACAAACCTTATCTTTATTAATTATATTCCAAGGAGGTCCATTAAAAATAGCTTAAAAATATCATGGATAACTTATTTGTGCATTTATATAGGTCATTCCACTCTACAATTACAGCGCAAGTCTTAGCACTTGAAACAGACAATTTTAATAACATAGACTTATCAAACCATACAATGGTAATTTATTTGAAGTTTGGTTTATTTCAATAATTGTGGATTATCATATGAATCCGCCTTAAATAAACACCTCTAGTGAATAGGTGAGGGTCTGAATTTTGCCATGTCAAACTGATTATGGTTTTCCCTCTCCTCCAGCCATATGAATATATCTGCACTTTCTTAAACAAATATTTAATTAAATCACCAAATACAATGTAGGCCTGCACCAAAAATGGCTGAAACAACACTAGTAGCTCACCAGTGAACAGACTTCTAAGGTAAATTTTAAACAGCTTTATTTTGCTTTTCCAAGAGAACATAAGTTTACATTTTCGGCTGTTATGAGAAAGAGATTCATTGGTGCTAAGCTTAGAGCGGTTATAATAATTAACTTTAAACATAGTGCACCTCTGGCAAATGTGTTTTGGTAGTCAGCAACTCATACTAATTTAAATTGATAATATAATGGTGTACTGTAAGGATGAGGAAAGTGGTTAAGAGGCAAGTGCACCCGTATTTGCCTAGAACAATTGAAAAATAATTTAATAAACCCGACTCCTGAAATGTTTTTTACTGAGTGTATTTTATTTAAACTTTGACAGAAAATTTGCAAATAATAAATTTTTGATCGTGCCGGGAATGGAATCGAGGACTCAAAGCTCTGTTTACTCATGGTTTACTGACCGTGCTAAAGTGTTGGATTTATTCCATTGAATTCGGTGAGGATTCAAATCCTAACCTGATTAGTTTAAACATTGTTTATGTTAGATTGATCGACTGTCGCTGTTAGCTGGTTTCGTCACCAAAAATCATATATTGATATTAGTCGTTGCATGTACAATATGTTTTCAAATATAAAACTGTTGCGGCAATCACAACAAAATATAGCCTATTGAACAAATTACAAATGAAATTGACTCTTCCAACATTTTATAAAACCAAAACTATTTAATATATTGTCAACCTCAATCATATTGGGCTAACCTGCTCGTCTCAGGATCCGATGTTGGTGGGTTCATACCCAGCTGGGATCAACAGATTTTACCTTGAAATATACAAATATTTATCCCAACTCCCTTCAGAGGGGACGTAAAGCCATCAGTCCTGTGTCGATTGTGGCATGTAAAAGAACTCTGGAAGGTGTGTGAAAATACATTTCCTGTCAAAATTGGTGGGTCCTTTCATTTTCGCTCATTAAAATTATCATGTTCTGGTAAAATCAGGCAGTTCAGAAAATGATTGTTAAATACTTCATATAAAAAATACATAAAATTTAAGGTATTGACACTCAAGATGGTTTCATTTTTAGGGAAACTCTGGAAGTTTATTACAGCAAATTATAGATATTTAATGTGTGCACTCAGTCATACTGTAATTATCAATGTGGAAGTCGAATTCTTGTCAAACACACTTTAACACATCTTCAATTCCAGCAATAGCTGTTGTGATACATTGTTTCAGATCAGCTAAATTAACAGAAAAGAGAACAAATACCTTGTTTTTAATATAATCCCACAAAAAAAGTCTCAGGTTGTTGGATTAAAACTTTGTTGTGGTCAACATGTGAGTGAAATAGTCGCCAATTTCAAAGCCAATCCAGTACTTTGGATGATTTTCATTGAGGTAATTTCTTAACTTCCCGGTGCCAGTAAGGCAATGGTGCTTCGTGTTTGAAACTGTCACTGTTTTAGCAACGAGTCGACATTCCATATTAGTGAGAAAATGAATAAACAAAATTCGAAAAATAGCGACAAAATCCTAGAGCAATAGTGGAGCATGTGTGTGATTACCTACAGTTTGTGTGCTGTATCTCACAAAAAGTGGCCCCTTCTTTTCCAAGAAGACACAGTAACGAAAGTTATCTCAATTTGCTAATGATTTGGTAGATATGTTATGCACATATAGAACAATTGTAAATTGCTGTATTAAACCTCCAGTTTTTCCCTATAGAGAAATACATCGAGTGTGTCAATATCTTAGCTTTGGTTTAATAAAATATTTGTTTCCATATGAAAGTAAAATTAACTAAACACTTAACCTACTTCAGTGGCGCCTGGTCTCTAACGCACTACTTTTACAGTAGACTAGATTGACTGCCTATGATGGAGAGTTCGAGGTTCGAATCTTGGTCGAGTGTGCAGAGTTTTTATTTTCAAAATGTTTTTCCACTCTCCCTCCCACACAAATGTGGTGCTAAAAAATATACTAAATATTTTAAATTTAACCAATACCAATGTTTATGATGATCTAAGAGGTGCTTTGTCTTAAAGTTCCAAATAAAAAATTGAACTCTTCTTCATGGTTATTTTAAATTTTTCAATATATTTAATATTGTTTCAAGTTCTCCTAAACTCATGTAAAAGATCCATTTCAGAGTTGCAGGCATTGCTCACGACTATTACTACCGGCTCTCTAAAATTATTAGCTTTTCCACAAATTTACCTCAAGACTTTTGAGAAATATTCAGAAACCTGTAAAACTGACTCAATTTTAATTCTAATATCAGGAAAAAAGTGAGCGATAAAATTATTTCTAGTTCATATTGCTTTCACTAGATATATCAATGAATGTTAAATAACATATTACATTTATTCGGTGTAAAGTGTATTGCTTTATAAGCTACAAAATGGCGTCTTCACTAGATAGAAAAAGAACAGCAGCAACAGAGAAACCAATTGGTTAGAAAAAGATTGTAATTGTACCTAAGTTTCTGTACTGCAATTTAAGAGTGGAATGCTCCATAAGATGTTATTTTACTATGGTAAGACAAATACTTTATAATGTTGGTTGTGAAAGTGTTTCTATTCATGCTTTTTGAATTTAATTTTACATCTTTAAAATAAGCTATAAATGGTTTATACTCATGATATTTGATATCAATTTTTTTTTTGTGTCATTTAAATTTCATTGAGAGGAGTATGACTCTTAAGTATTGTTGAATTATGGTTTTATTGCTTAGTTTTAAGCCCCCTGATCTAATTTAAAATAATTTAAAGGTTTAAATAAATAATAAATATCATTGATGTATGATATACTTTTAAATTTTTATGTTTATAAATAATTAAAACTTTAGTTGTTCATTTTGGGTTGAATATGGCCATTTTAATGAATGTATTGCTTGATAATATGTATCTCTATCTTTTATATCAATTTATTTATGTGTATATATTTTTAATAAACAAATTTTAATGACACATGACAAATAGTTTGTAATCAAAGACAAAACCAATTTTTAATTTTATCCTTATTCGTACAAATGACTGTACCACTAAATTAATAAATTTTTCATCAAAAAAACAAGTTATTTACTACACCACTTCAGTCAACAACCCTAAGGTTAGTGTAATGTGATTTATATTCTTCTAGAGCAGGGCATGTGATTGGCTGTACAGCTGGTTAATGCTCCCCCCACAACCATTTAGTAGAGGTCCTATGTACTTGAGTTCAGGAAGTGTGGTTATTCCTCCATATCGTTCACAATTTGTTGGCCTCAGCTGGATTTGAACACACATATCGGGTCCTGAGACTACCACTTTACCCCAAGACCACCGAGCCGACATACCTATATATGCTGGAAATTGTAAACCACTTGTGTGGATCAAAATAGTATATTATCAAATCAATTATGTAAAATATATCCGACTCATCTTAAAATCACCCATCCACAATTATTGATAAAAACACCTAAGTGAAAATGAAATAAAAGAGGATGTAATAATTATAGATGTATCTCACAACTACTAACATGATATAATTCTAATGGGATCAACTCCATGTGCAGAGAAAATATTTGGTATCATCAGTATTGATTTTGACAAAATAGATCAGCAGATTAGATGTTTGATATTCAGCAGATATTGGGGAAAAAAGTGGGACTATATCATGACAGTTAATCAACTTTACATAGATTTCAAAAAGACCTATGATTCAGTTAAAATAAACAAATTTAATGATGTTTTAGTTGGTTTGGATACCCAAAAAACTTGTCAAGCTAAATGAGGTATGTTTGACAGCTACACATGTTAGGGTGTGAGCTTGGTGACACTTATTAGACACACTTGAAATTCATTATCTGTTGAAACAAGAAGATGAACTTTCACCATTACTTTTTAATATAACAGAGTATGCTATTAGGGTAATGTGAGAGAGTAGGAAAGGGTTGACACTTAACAGTACTATGCAGCTACTAGGATACAGATTATTTAAGTTTGTTGGGCAATAGTAAGGAAGGTGTGGCAAGAAATGGAAACATACTAATATATAGTAAGGAAATAGGTTAAGAAGGGAATAATGAAAAGACTATGTATATGATAACAGAGATTGGACCAATAATTTAGAAAACCACTTCAGTGTAGTGATGGGTCGAACCAGCTCGATCACACGAGCTAGCCCACATAAGCTTGCTCACTCACTCAAAAGTCATCGTTTACCGCATGGCTGGCTCGCTCCCAATACCGTCACCCCTTCACAATCAATAACTTGATGAGCGAGCACTAACTAGTTCTCACAATTCCCGTTCCGAGCGTGCAAATTTGTCCCTTTCCTTTCAACTTATGAACAAGTTTTATGTGTAATTTATCCGAATCCTATTGTTTGATTCTTTAATTCTATTACTTACTCATATTACTTAATTAAATTAACGTTAGCATATAACCTTTGGTGTATAATCCACAGAATTATGTCTAAATGATGTTAAGAAAAGTAGTTTAATATTGTAGGCAGTACTGATATCTAGTACCAATAGTAAGAATTTATAGTTGATTTTTTCTTAGTAGCAAAAGAAGAACGACAAGATTCGTGGAAGACAAACACTCCTAACTCTTTCCAGAGCGAATGAACGAAAGCGAAAGTCGTGAGTAATGGTGGCGTGAATGACTCGCTCGCGAAACGAGAGTCGTTCGTTCAAGAGTCTTTCAATTTGAATGACTCACTCTGAGCGACCCATCACTACTTCAGTGGTCGTGTGGTCTAATATGCTACTCTCGCATTAGACAATACTGTCGACAGCTAGAAGATTTAGGGTCAAATATAGGTTAGGTCTACTAAGATTGTCTTCCAAAATGGCTTTCCACTCTCCCTCCATGCAAATGCAGATTCATTTCCTCTCAATTGAACATTCCTAATCCCTAACACCTTTAGCGTAATTAGTACCTGGATGGGTAGTAAGATGCGGTGGTAAAAAAAAATAGATTACTTAGGGCAAAATTTCATTTGACAGGGTTAATGACTTTAAATGTTTAGAAACTATTTTAACAAGCAATAATGATTTTAATTTTAAAACTAGGAAGGAAATAAGTCAGAAAATGCATGCAATTACTCAGTAAGTTGTTGACATTTCTATTGCCTGCTGTCAAGGAATGTAAAACTCGGGATATACAAAACAATTTTATCGGTTCTCTGGGTGTGAAATATGGTCTTTTACATGATGAAAAAATATTTAGGGTGCTCGAATTAAAGGTGCAAAGCAATATATTTGGTCCAAAAATTGTTGATACTACTGGGGAGTGGATTAAGCAACAAAGATGAGTTACATACCCTGCACTCATAAGACATTGTTAGGGTAATAAAATCTTTTAGATTACGGTGGGCAGGACATGCAGCACGAATGGGATAATCTAGAAACGTATTCAAAATATTGAATAGCAAACCTAATGGGAAGACCTAGATACAGATGTGAGGATAATATAAGAATTGATTTGAAAGAGATAGGATGCAAAGAGAGACAGCTAGCTAGCTCAATATAGGAATAGGTGGTGTACTTTTTTAAGTGTGGCAATGACCTTCGAGTTCCTAATGCCATAAAGAAGTGAAACCTTGAATCCCCCCACCCCTGAGACTTGGAATGGGTTTACCTTCAAACTTTCATGTTTAAAAAATAAAATTGCTTCTTTCCCCTTTTAAAAAAATCCACCACAAATTGACTAAATATATATTAAAGTTGAAACTTGTGGCGGAGATTATGATTTTACCAGTGGTCATCGCCTAAACTTTAAGCTTGGCTACACTACTGGCACTAACTAGGCTAGCACCTAAGGGATGTCTACACCATAAAATTGGACAAAATACTTCAGAGAAATCCATGCTACATGAAAATGCTGAAGATATCAGATCCTCGGAGAGGAATACTCTGTTAGACTTTTCTGATGTCAAGTTCTGGTCACAATGATTACTATAAGTGTGTGCCCTATCGTTATGTAGGGTAGAATTTATTTTGTATGTTTATGAAAGTTCTCGATTAAAAGTCACTAGAGATTCACCATTTAAAATTAGTTTACTTAAATAATGTAGGTATTGCAAATATCGCTGACTTTGAAAAAAACAGGATTATTTTTTAAAAAACTCAGAATTTTAACAACTAGAAGTGTGTGATTGGTGTCAAAGCACTAAATATCAATATTTTGCCCTAGCATATTTGAGGGGATTGGGGCAAAAACATGATAATTCTTAGACTTAACCAGGATATTTTCATTGTTGAAACGTTTATAAAACCTGTATATAAAGCTAAAATAAATAAAATATTATTTGATATTAACTATCGCTAAAATATCGACTGACCACATGTAGTTCAAGAGGTAAGGTACCTGAAGTCCGTGCTGACACAATTTTTTTTTTCTTCATAAAATGAGGGTTATCATGTTATTGCCCCAATCTCCTCATTTTTAGTGTAGGTAATAATGTACATTTTATTTTTAGCAGTTATAATGGACTTACATGGAATACTTTTTAAAACTTAACACTTATTTTATAAAAAAATATATATATATTTTTGAGTTTGAAATAAACCAAAAGTTTATTATGCTGAAAATGCAATTCTATAGTATTACAAAGGTATGTTTTTAACCTTACCAAAGATTTATTAAAAATAATTTAACCAATGAGCATAGAAAAAAATTAAATTTCAACCATTGAGCGTAGTTTAAACTAGTATAGTAAATTACCTTTTTCTAAAAGCACCTAATTCCAGTTGAGAGAGCTTTACTCTACTATATTTTGAATTTTAATTCAATCATTGGTATTAACTTAATTTTTCTATTATCTCAATAAATGGATGGATTCAAGATTAGAACTGGGTGTACAAAAAGGTGAGCTCTTTGGGGCTATGCCTTTCTTAGAAGCAATTTTAAAATATTTAGATAAACAAAAATTATAAAATATGTAATATGGTCAAATCTTAATTATAAATGGATATAAGTTTTCCAGGGTGTAGTTATGATACCACCTTCTAATTTATTTATAAGACCCTTTTGCAGTTGAAATCAAAGACTATTTCAAATACATTTAGTAAAAGAACTATTTACTTCAGTTAAGATATATTACACTTATAATGATGACTCATAAAAACTATTTTTTAAATAATCAGAATAAAGTAAAAAGATATTGGGATTCAAACTCGCTATTACATAAATCGATGTGACTACAAATGTCATAAAAGAGTTTAAAATTTCTCCAAAGCTAATAAACTATACTATGCCAAAACCTGGTTTAATCATCTGAATCAGGGGTCAGCAACTTTCGCGAACACAAAATGTGTGCTGGACAACAGTTTTTAAATTTAGGGTTTTTTTTGTTTGTAATTCCAGTATATATAAAAGGCTATTAGAACCAAAACTATCCCTAATGCAAAAAACATAAAATGAGATGAGGTTAAGGTCTATAAGTAAATATTGTTTTAATAATAATCAATTGAGTTGAAGCCAATAAAACCTAAGAAATCAAAGTATATCGTTATTCGTTGAAATATGATCAAAATCTGTTTTATATTATTGAGGGTTGAATCCTATAATTCTTGAATCTAGATATTAAATGTGAATCTTAAATTTTTATTCGAATCCAAACTGGCACAATTCTAGTATTATCAAAATATTTAAAATTGAATTTTGAAAATTAGTTAGAAAGCTTTGTAAAAACTAATGAAAAAGTTATAAGAGTAAGTGAAAAGAGAACTATACAGGTGATTCTACAAAAAAAGATCACGAGTTAAATTATGAAGGAAAATGGGTAGTAGCAGGAAGACCATGATTGGGATTGATGACCTTGGACAAGAATAGATAATGACATTTCAAAATATAAATACGAAGCCGCTAATAATAAGACATGCTAGAGCATACAATTTAGAAAAGGCAACAGACCTGTCAAAGAGATATATAGGGAAAACTAACACAATAGTCTACTTACAAGGCTACAACAAGGGAGCAGAGGCTTGGCTGAAGAGGTTAAGAAAGACCTTACTTTCAATTTTGTATTAATAACACAAGAAAAGGAGAATTGATCTCAAGTATGCTTTTTATCTGATAAAATGGAACTCTTACAGTAATATATGAACATTTTTTTCTTCATTTCAAAATCTTTTATTCTAAATGAACATTTTGGTTTAAGTGTGAAAATCTAGTAGAGGCATGTCAACAGATACAAAGTTGAAATGTGTTTAGTGGTTCAAAAAATGTGCATAAGGTGTAAGCGTACTTGTTAGTAATTTCATTTGGAATATAAAAAAGCCTACAGTGAATAAAGAGTATTTTAGTTTAAATTATTTAATCTCACAAAGTGTCTCAAACACTAACAAAAATTATATAAACATAAATACATTTTCTTAATGCCAACATACTTTCACGGGTATTAATTTAGTGGCTTTACAGACATTTAAAATCACTGGTGTACTGTTGTTTAAGATTTCTTTTTTATATAATACCAAAACTAAGGTTCAAAAACTCGGATCTTAACAAAACACACAGTATTTAACAATCAGCACTTAAAACTCAGTCATAGTATGCATGTCTATGTATTATTTGATGTAAATTCAAATAAATAAATACGATAAGAAATTGCAGTCTCTGAGATAATATAACACTTAACCTAAAAATACATTTAGTATACAATTTTTAAATGCAACTGGAAGTACTAGGATAGTAAAAACAATTTATAACATTACATATATAAAATTATAGCACAATTAGAAAAATGAATTAATAGACTTTTTTTAAATTTTAGAATATAAAATATATCAAACAAAGCATAGTAATTATTTCAATAGATCTTAATAATTATGAGATTCTAAACTCCATTCTGTACCAAATTCAAACACTGAATATCGTTTAGATTATTTGAATGGTTGATTGAGTTTTATCATGCATCTAAAATTTAAAAGAAAAGTATATTTTACAATCTTGTCTGGACCCAGGTCTGTCTTTACTTGGGATTTTGGTGAGACCATTTGTTATATTCCATTCAAACTTGGTATTCACTGTTAATATGGTCAGACCTCAGATAAAATTGTGATTTTAATAATAGTTCTACAATAGTTATTTTTTTCAAAATGTATGTGGAAAATATTTTACAAAATTGTATACCAAAAAGCTAATTTAAAGTTAGGTAATTTAAGGTTATTTTCGAATATTTGAAAATTTTGAAAATTGCATTTACTATATTGTTTTTAATGGTTATCTGATGCATGTTTTACATATTAAATAATATGTATTTATTTTGCAAATATAATTTACTTAGACTGATGACTAATTCTTTTCTTTTTTTAATTTCTAGGAAAAAAGAGGATTTTGTTTAAAATTCATATTTTAATAGTGTCTCTTAAAAACAAACACAGATTTTTCTAGAAAAACCTATTTTTGAACATTTTGTTCCAAACTATAATTAAGACTATGTGTGTGTGTGTTGTAACATTTATTTAAATATCTCACTAATTAGGATATTTTATGAACCATTTTGGATTATCATTACTTTTAAAAATAAACATATAAATTCCCTTAAAAATGTTCAATATTAATCACTTTGACAAGATTAGTTAAGTCTCTTACAGTGTGGCAGTTCTTAACTTATCCAATTGTGATTTAGCACTGCAGATAATTAAAAAAAAAAGTAACAAACTAATGTTGAAGCAACACAACAAATGACCCGCCTCGGTGGCGTAGTTGGCTAACGCGCTTGTCGTGTTGAGCTCGACTCCTGAGGACGGGGAGATCGAGGTTCGAATCTCGGTCGGGTGAACTGGGGTGGTTTTTCCTAAATGGTTTTCCACTCTCCCTCCACGCAAATGCGGGTTCACTTCCTCTAATTCAACCTTCCCAATTCCTAATCCATTAGAGTAATTAGTACGTAAAGCGTATAACCCGAACGGGTAGTAAGACGCGGTGCTAAATATTATTATTATTATAACACAACAAATGATTCCAAAAATAATACATATAAATGGAATTATAAGGTTTACAATAAACACTTTATTCCATGAAACATTTTTTACACATTTACTTTATTTCGATATTAAAGGTATTTTATATCTGCATCAATGGACACAATGTCAATGTCAAGCTCGTCTGGTTACCAATAAAGGGGGTCAAGGTTTGAATCCCGTCCTTAATGGTTATCCACTCTCCTTCACACAAATGTGGGTCTATTTCCCATAGGATTAAACCTCAACTCCACCCCATTAGAATTAATATAAATATATGAAATTCAACTTGTTACTCAGACAAAGCGAAAAAGTAAGTTTTTTATTTTTATTTTATAGACATTGTTAAATTTTACTCACAGACATCATTATTATATAGATACAACATACATTCAAATATAAAAAAGAAATTATGTGGTTCTTTACTATTCAATAAAAAAGGATTACAGTAAATTAAGTAGTTTTTTTGCCTTCTTAAATTCAATACTGTTTTAGTAACTAGAGAGGGTTATTTTTCTCAACTCTAATAACTTTGAGACTAGTTTATAATTGTAAATATTTTAGTATACTCGTTTTCCTTCTGTGGCTTGATGTTTTTATCAGAGTAGAATATATGTGTGTACATTTTGCATACTAAACAGTGTATGTATCAATTCGAAGTTTACCTTCGTTCTCTGTTAAGTACATTAAATCAGCCAATGTTTGTTCACAAATAACCTCTTCGGACTTTTCACATATCTGAAATGTAAGAGAGAAAAAATTGGTTCATAAAATGAATTATTAAACTGGGTAAAACCATACAAATACTTCGTTAATATAAATGCTTCAGCTAACAAGCAATTACCTTTTTTAATACATGTGCTAATTTTGGATGCTAATTGTTAGACATTCATAAAGGAGGGCTAGGCAGACCATGCTCTCTCTTCCTTAACAGTGTAATGAATTACATTAATTTAAACAAAAGTAGGGATTTATGTTTAAAATTGTGTTTTTGGTCGATAAATATCTAGTGTGTGTATTATATGCCTAAATTATAATTAAAAATTTTCATTGGAAATAGTTGGCACTATTATCAATTGTAGATCATTTAAGTTTTTATTATATTATGCAGTGGTGGTTGGTCCATGTAAGCATTGAAAGCACTGCTTTCTTACTTTCAACGAAATAATTATTATTTTATTAAATAAATAACTTAAATATTGTTAAAATCCCAAACATAATATATTTTGGCAGCGTCTTTATTTAAGCTTTTTTATTTTTCAAGTGTGTATGTGGGATTGTCCTCTCCACGAAGCCCACAATAGCCTTCAAATGGCATGAAGCTTTAAAGGGAGGGAAAAAGGCTAAGGTGCATGCACATCTTATATGTCCCCTATACAATCAGTACGGGCAGAATAAAAGCAAAGTTTAAACTGCTGCTCGCTGTCGTGGAATGAAAGAATAACTGTACATATCGACCTAGTGCCATTGTCAATGTTGGAGATGCAGAGTATCAATTATACTTTAGTTGTGTTTACTGGCGGGTCTCGTACAGGTCATAATTTGTTTTATTAAGGTGTTAGTCTTTATATTTTAATTTAATATAGATCTATATTTTCAATATGCGTGTGGATGAGGAATGTGTAGTTAGAAAATTATTAGTGAAATCTTTTTCAACTTTTCAAGACTTTGCTTTTAAAAGTGAGATTGTTAAAACTGGTAGACAAACACCTGATCTTCCGCAACTTACTTTCAGTAAATTTTATAGTAAGTCTTAATCCATAGATTTAAGTTAATTTATTTTTATGAAATTATTATTATTATTATTATTATTATTTTGCTCTACTCCTAAAATGGTCATCTTAAAATTAGTTAATGATTTAGTTTATTTTGGCTTAAATTATGCTCCCAAGAATTTAATGTAAAAAAATAATTCAAGTCTGCTTTCCCAGCTCCCGCCACTGATATTATGTTTGATACACCACTAGAATATTTGTTCCTTTTAAGGCTGAGCCTACCCATAAATGAACGGTTATAAACAAAAACCTTTTTAAAAAGATATCTAATAATTCAACATCATTGTTTTTTTTATTTATTTTAGTAACATATCTAGGCATCTTTCATGATTCTTCGGGAATTTTCAAACCATGCTAAAAATTGTTATTGAAATATTTTTGTTAAAATGTTTTCATTTCAATGCATTTTAAATGGGAAAACAAAAATTATTAATCGATTTATTTATTTTATTTGTACAATTAAGCTAGTGTGTTGGTTTTTAACATATTATTTAATGATTTTTTTCTTTTTAAGCGTATTTTTAAATTTGAGTTGGCTTCAATAATCACGCCGATATTGAGCTTTAACAACTCCCAAGTCAACACTCTAGTCAAAATATAGTTTTAAATACAACTTTTTCTTCAACAAAATCTTAGTTGACAATAGGTGCCGTTAGTATTATTGTTACCCATTTACAAGTTAGTATCGTTTTGCAAGCATTGGCTAACCTGCTGTACCAGAATCCAGGCGGCAGTGGAGGGTGAAGCTAATCTCTGTAACCTTCTTGAGTCAAGGAAACATTAATACTATGTGCATTGGGATAAGAAGGGGCAATGCCCAACTATAAAAATTTGCGTGATTAAATATAAACATCTTAATATTTTCAGTAACTAAAATACTCACAAAGTCTTAACTGCTGTGTGAATAAATATAGTTGGTCCCTACTTACTTCAAGGAGAGTATTACTCTAGTGATATATTATTTTCAAAGAAAAAAATCATATGCTTCTCCATACACAAAGTTTTATGACATTAGCCCTTATTTACCTGAGGCAGTAAAACATGTAAATTCTTCACTCGTGTCCTACATTCTTTCACGGGTTTTCTCATACTTGAGCACTACACGTTGTAATAATAAGTGATAATATTCAGAGTATATGAAAACTACTGTACATTGAATTTTTAATCCACTATTATAATAAATAAAATAGGGTCTAAATGTAATTTGAAGATGTTTTCAATATGTTTTTATCTATTATATTTATTTTACAGTCTAGGATTTGACTTTGGAATAAGTTATTTTTTCAAAAAATTAATGAACGAAGTTTTTGGTACTCAAAGTGTGAACACATTAATTTTATTCTATTAGCTTGTTAAATGTGATTAATTTGAATTTGTTGCATTCTCGCAGTTTGTGCGCTATTTTCAGAAGATATGTATTGAATCCTGAATAAGTACCCATGATGATTATTTTTATAAAATTAATAAAATGTGACTATTTTTTCTTTCGAACAAGATCCAATGGATTGTATAAATTTTGAGGTGGAAAAGTATTTACACAATATTATTTTATATCATTGTGAATAACACGTTTGTGAAGCATGGGTCGATGGAAGAAAGGGCAGGCGCACAAAGAAACTCAAAGATAAAATTGATTATTTAACTGCTTGTCATAAACGGTAATTTTTGTTTAATGGCATGCATATTACTGGCGTTAAGGCAATCTGTATCTACTGATTTAAGTACAACGGAAAAGTAGAGATATTATTTTATTTACTGTAGAAAAATAATATCAAAATTAAGATACAAATAAATATTTCTATATAACAATAAAGTGATTATTCTGATGTTTTAAGTACTGTTTTTAAAAAAGCTCTTAGCTAAAGGTAAATGTTACTAACACACTATAACACACTTATAGTGTGTTGAAAATCTCTTGTGCCTTGGCCGAGTTCGTATCACACCAGTACTAAGTAATTTCAATCTTACAGGAAATTGAACTAGCAAAGTTACTAGAGCTTATTAATTAACGCAATCAGAGCTCAGTCATAGCGCTTTAGCAATCTTGACTACGACATGGAGCCAATGATAAGTAAAATATATTTAAAACCATTAAAGTTAATGAACTGTTGTGTTCCCAATGCCACAAAGTAAGTAAGTAGTTGATACCCGACCGCCTCTGTGGTATAATTGTCAGATTTACTGGCTTCAAATCCCGAAGTCCCGGGTTCGATCCCCAGTGTCTGCGAAGCAGTGGGTCTGAAACGGAACCAAAATCAACCTCGTTAGGACAAATGAGGAGCTACTTGAATGAATAAGTAGCACTTCAGTCTAGAGAACTGAGATAGAAGGCCGGAGGGTTTGTTGTGCTGACCACATGGCACCCTCAACCCGAAAATGTTGGCACTATCTTAGCCAACATATGGCAGCCTCTTGATTGGTATAGCCTGCTTGCAGGCTGACACCATAGAGATATTACTAAAGTTAAAATCTACCAATAGGATGAAAGATTATTCTCAAAAACATTTATTTCTGGAAAATTGTGTAAATCCTATAGATGTTTGAAATATGTAAACACCGTATTAAATAATAGATACCCACTTCAGTGACCGGGTGGTCTAAGGCGTCTATCCAGTGGTAAATTGGCCTGCTGATAGCGGAGCGCTTGGGGTTCAAATCCTGGTCGGATATACTGAGGGTGGTTTTTCCTAAATTGTTTCCCCATCTACTTATATAAAAATGCTGGTAGATAACCTCTCAAATGCTTCCTTCCTCGTTACTACCCAATTATATTATCATATATGAACAGGCAGTATGATGCGGTGATATCAGTAATAAAAATAACATATATTTATAGTCAAAATTGTTCTAGTCTTTGAAATAAAACAGTTTTTTAAATATTTTATTGCCTCTTTAGCCTTTGAAATTTTAAAATTAATCAAAGCACAGTGGCTAAATTTAGCACATTAAATTTGAGTTATTTTATATTTTACCTGCCTACTAATAAATTTAAATAAATGGTACGACAAAATAGTAAGCTACATACTCTCTCGTATAGGCTATTATAGTTAGTGACAAAATCTTCAAAAATGAGTTATCTGTGATTTTACTTTAAAGGGAATGCCAGGCCTCCACCGTGGTTCGGATTCCACGTTAAATTGTAGGTCCTCCATTTCATCTCACAATCACCCTACCATTACACATTAGCGTAAGTGTGTATAACCCGAACGGGTAGTAAGACGCGGTGCTAATAATAATAATAATTTACTTTAAATACTTTTTTCTCTGATAAATAAGTATACAGTATTACTTATCACTACCCTCCCCAGATATTCATTTGAAAAAAATAGTTCAAGAATTTTTTAAAAAGGAGAGTTATAAAGCAATGACCTGAGTTTGTTTCTACTCTGCTCAATAACATGACCCGGCTGCTAGGCCTTGTATCTATGGCCCATAGTTTTTATTGCAAGGGGGCCATCCTCAAATTACTTAAGGCTTTTTACATGATTTTAGATCCTCCCTCCCACCTCTTTAGCTGACATAATTTTTAAAGATTTGGTAAGTCATGTTATTTTAATCGTTTAGTTATATTTAGACAAGAGTATTGGTAATATCCCACTTTGGTGGCCACATGGTCTAAGGCGTCACTCTCGCAATAGACTAGTCTGCCGATGACTGGGAGATCGCGGCCCAATCATGATCGGGTGATATTTCCTAAATATTTTCCCACTCTCTCCAAGCGATTGCGGGTACACTTCCTCTAAATTGAAACGTATTCATCCCTAACCCACTGGTGTAATTAGTTCATAGCTAAACAGGCAGACTTAATTAAGGAAATGTACCCACATTTGTGTGGGAAAGTAGAAGAAAACAATTGAATAAGATCTACCCAAATTACCCTCAGCAGGGATTTGAGCCACCAGAGAGAAGCGTCTAGCTGGCTGGGATGGATAGGCTAATTTTTCTGCTCGAGAGTATGATTGTATCTTGACATTTTATCTCCCCACGTTTAGTCCAACTTGGTCGCCTACACACTTTACTGTCCGGCACTACACTTCTTATCTATATCAGTTCTAGGAAAAGTTTGCTTGCTGCCAACCTGATGGCTGAAATTCACCAGTTATTATAACGTTAGCAACGCCATCTATTTTGAGAGCTGAAAGCTCAACACACTGCCAGAGAGGGTAGGCAGGGACTTAATGCATTTCTCAATATCACTACAATATGATTAAGAAAGGAAGGAATCTTTTTACAGTTATTCAAAATAGTAAAACCATTCACATATATTTATACTAGGAATGTGCACGACTCAAAAATATTTCAATAGAGACGAGAAAATAAATCTTGATCTAGTTTGGAAAGTTAAAAATAAATATCTAAAGTTCAAAAAATCTGGGAAAAATTATGAGGAAAATCACTGCCAGGTAAAAAATTTACAAACTAAGCCAAGAATTTATTATTAATATTAATACCATAAAGACCCAAAAATAGACTATTTTTTCCACAAAAAGTGCTATCAATAAGAAATGTTTAGGTTTTTTTTTCAATATCAAACTTAACATTTTTAACTGTTACACAATCAAATTAAATTGCAAATGGTCCAGTTGCAACTATAAAATAAATAATTTATTAATTGGATTTAAAATGTGCAGTAGTTAAATATTAAGTCAGCCCAAATGTCAAAATGAACTTTAATATGCTATAAATATATTTTTTTTAAATAATTCTCGTCTCAAATTAAAATAGCGGTTCTCGCATATTCCTAATTTATAAATGAAGTGGTATAATCTGAAACAATTGATTTTCATAAATAAGATCAATCTATTAAATATGCTACTAGTAAAGTAAAATATTAATGCAGATCACAAAAAAATATTTTTGTATTTTCTTAAAGTTTCTTCATACCAGGATCCTACTATATAAGGGAAAGTACAACAGGGCAAAATAATATGTAGTTTCAATAATAATTGAGAGACTACACATAAGTTACTTGAACTAAACCCATAGCCATTTAGTAGTGTTGTTTAACCCCAACTAAATTTGTCAACCTGACCCAAAATTATACATAAAAACGGAGATGTTCTCGTGAAAGGTACAATTAGAAAGAGTTTTCAATATACCAAACTGCAAGGTAATGTCTTAAGCTTTCTCCAAATCAAAGTAAAAATCTAGAGTATGCTATTTATGGAGAAGAACATCACAAACTGCAATTCCAAGACTGGAAAGATAATTCATCGTGGATCTGTTATGGCAAAAATTATATTGAACATATGATAAAACAGGTCTGGCCAACATGCCAATTGCTAAAAAGTTGAAAAATTTGGTGAAAATGTGAATGAACACTGGCATGCAGATATATGTAAATGCAATGCTTTCTCTCTCCAGCTTGAAGAATCCACATATATCAGTGATACAGCTAAGTCATTATTTTTATATGTATGGTTCGTAGTGATTTTACCACAAATGAAGAACTGCATGGAAATATTTCTTTAAAGAGAGAACTACATGTCTGGACATATTTAAAGCCTTCAAAAATTTCATTAATAAGCTTAAACTGCCTCTGTTTAAGCTGATATCAATTACAACGGATGTAGCAAAAGCAATGACAGATCATGTTAAAGGTTTCATTGCATTATGGCAGAAAAAAGATGACTTTCCCGATGTATTGAGTTGTTATTGTATCATTCACCAGCAGGTACTGACCAGCAAGCATTTAAACAAAAAAAGTGTGATGGACATAACCTTCAAGATTGTAAATTCAATCTAAAGACAATCTCTTTAGAAGTGTCTCTTCAAGATGCAACTGGGTGGAAAAAATGATTTAATACTATATACAGATGTAAGGTGGCTCAGACGGAGTAAGTTTCTCCAGAGATTCTGCAATTTAATGAGTGAGATTAAAATATTTTTGGAAGAAAGTGGAGATGAATATCGAGAGTTATATGATGTCTGGCTCTGTGACTTGGCATTTATGATAGATTTCAGTGGCAAACTAAGTTCTCTGAATCTATAATTCCAGGGAAAAGATAAAACTCTTAGTTACATGATCAAATTGATTTCTGCCTAGCTAAACCAGTTCAAAATGATGATCACTGATCTCCAACAACTCTCTTTCAACCCCTTTCCAAACATGCAAATCACAAGCAAAACTACCCAGGTTTTGAGTTTGAAACCAAGAAATATATTTTTGAAATTGATAAAGTTCTACAGGAATTTCAATCCAGATTTAGTGACTTAAAAAAAATCTAAGATATTGTTCAATAACTTTCTTTTCCATTCAGAGAAGACACAACGAACATTGCCTAAGAAATCAGTATGATCTTCTCTATGGAAAAACCGTCTCTTGAAAATGAGATAACTACTCCACAGTGTGATTTGTTCTTAAAGAACCGGTCATCAGAAGAAGAATTTTGGAAATATATTTCCCGGGAGAAATATACCAACATAATAAAATGCAGTTAAATGCTTCACTCCTGTTTTGGTTCAACGTATTTGTTTGTTTTGGAAATTGAGGTAATGTTTATGGTTTGTGGCTTTGGTGTTAATGTCTCTCCTTAAATATAATATAAATATAAGATTCTATCCCTCTAACAAGAGTCAAGACACAAGTTCGAAAAGGCAACTGCAGAATCCAAGCCAATTTTTTTTTTATCAAGACAAGCCAAATCAGAATATAAGTAGTCCAGACTGTGTTTTTACTCTCTTATATCAAAGAAGGAGACTGATGTACCCTAAAAATTTCATAATTATGTGTTTTGTTGTGTTTTTAATTGAGAACTTTAGGTCTACAATTTTCTGGTAAGTGTGTAGACTTTGCCTTTCTATCAATTTTTCACTGTAATGTTCCAATTTAATATTCTACATTACAAGACTCACAATTTGATGGTACCATTAAAAATATTTTGTCCTTAAAAAGTATCTAAATATTCATTTATTTAACTCTGTCAAAGCAGACAGAATTCTAAAATTGATTAGTGAAAATGTTTCAAAACATTTTATCCCGCAAACTTTGGAGTACACATTGCATACACAACAGTAATAATTACATCTAATGTGTCAAGCTCTCATTAGACCGTAGCTCCTCTTCAAATCTTGGCCAGGTACACTGTGGGCTGCTTTCAAAATGTGATTTAGCAATCATTTTTACCATCCACTTTCCACATTATAAAAGTGCATTTTCTTTAATTTACTCAACCCATCCCTAAACTTATATTTAGTTATTAATCATCTTGATATTGAACACACACAAAAAAAAGGGTGCAAGAGGGGCTACCAACAGTGAAACACGTGCATTGGCACAACAAGTTTTGAGGGGTAGCAAAAATGTAGAAAATTTTAAAATATATGAAAATAATTTAGTTAAAAAACACGTTATCATTTATTCCTTCCCTATGAGAAACTTTTTTACAAATCTCCTAAAATAACATAATTTTCCAACACTTGGCGAGTCATAATTCCATACCGACGAGCCGACAACACAGATCACAGCTGATGAGCTGAAAATGTTTAGTTGTTTCTTAGTGGAAATCACAATAAGTTGATTTTAAGCATTGTCACAGTGCTTAGTGTTTTTATATCTCGTTTTACTTATTTTACAGAAATGCAGTGCTCTGGTGATTTTTAATGATACATGTTTTTGTTATGTTTGGATTATTAAGTTATAAAAGTTTTAACCTGCAAGTAGATATTTGGCCTGATAAAGTAAACAAATTATAAATAATAGAAAAAATAAATATTTTTTAAAATTAATTAATATGGTCACTTTTTCTTTTTTAAATTTGAATGATAGTTTTTTTAAGAACAACCGGAATATTAAAAAAAGGTTAAAACTCTCAAAAGTTGGTTGGTTTTACTAAGATAAATAAGATCTATTTTCTAAATATGTCGTTTTTGCTTCATTTTAGAAAGCACTATAATATTTTGATTATGAGAGAAAATACATTCTTCTCCCCTTACAAATTAATTTCACCCAATGAAATCAACTCTTTGTCATAACTTCTAAGTAAATAATAAAAGTGGTAGGAAAAAATATTGATTATTATGCCATTTTTATTGATTCTCTAAAACCAATGAGAAAAAAGATGAGCTTAAGAATTGGGTTGTATAAAATATATTATATTACTACATATATATACACACACACATACACAAAAGCAGCTTACCCCTCGGAAAGAATAATCTTTTGGAGGAAATTTGAATGCTGGACCAAAGTTAGCAGATACAGTAGCATTCTTGTAAAGTGAGAGAGTTGGATAGTATGCACCACCATAAATATCAGAAAAAGCCGCACCATGACATTGACCATTCGTGAAGAAGATAATCTTACTGCCAGGAAGCACATTCAGATTTTTCAATGCCTCAGCAACATTGTCCTTTTCTTCATAATATAGGTGACTCTTGAACTTCACTAATGGCTAAACATATTCAAAAATAAATTAGTAGAACAAAGTTAAATCAGAATATTTGTTTGTTCTGGGATTTTTAACAATTTTTTTGCTATGGTTGGTTTAGCTACCTATTTTAATCTACAATCTTGGTGATAATTGTTAAGATTCTGGTTGTGGTTTTTGACACACAACATTGAGAGCCTTTTTAAGCTCTATTTTCTTTTTTTTTTGCTTATGTGCTATAAAGAGAAGTAAAATATGTTAATAGTAATCAGGGATGCATAAAGAGCCTTTTTATTAAATCAAATAGGAACATTTCAAACAAACGCCGTATAGTACACATTGAATAGTATATTTCATCATAAATATATTGTGGATGAAAATTATTGTAATTATTAAATTACTTTTTAAAATTATGTTTTATATTCAACTATGGGTAGAGTGCAAAATTAATTTTAAAAAATTATTACCTAAGATGGTAATAAAAAGATTAACTTAAATCAAAATTATAGGAAATTAGGAAGAAATTTTGATCCAGTTTTAAGATAACGTGTTTCACCTAAATCAACTCTACTGGTATAGTGGTGAATTTTTTTTAACTTTTGTGATTAATTTATGATTGAAATCTTAATATGAAAATTGCACAGTGGATATTTTAACTGGATAGTGCAGATTTTATATTTTTTTAAATAAAAACAAAATAGACATTGTTGTGATTGATTAAATTTTACAATTTTAAATTGATAAAAAATAACTAAAAAAAGGCAGAAATGAGACCCTAGAATCCTTAAGGATATTCAACATCTAGGATTGAAAATAAAAATTCATAATTTTGAATAAGAATTTGTTTTAGGTCTTCAATACTGCTCAATGGTGGTTCAGTCTCAACATATTTATAGAAAACGCATAATAACAAAAACCCAAACCATTAATTTAATTAACAGTTAAATGAATGTCAATGTTATAATGAATGCATTTAGTTACTATTTCTATTATTTGTTATATTCATATTACCCCTGTTCAAAATTTTGTACAAGTTTCAGATTCAAAGGTAAAATTAAAATATGGATTCGAATTCATGAAATAGTGGATTCGAAACACCCATAGAAAATTAAGACTTTCACAAAAATTATAATCATTAAAGAAAAGTCAAACTTTTTAATAATTCAGAGATCATTGAATTTATATAAATACAACTTGGTCAAATGCTCAGGGATAAGTCTTTGCCTTCTTTGTGTTACCAAACTCACTTCTTTTGAAATCATTCTCTCTCTTTCGTCTTTTTTAGCAGATACAACCAAAAAAGATTTTAACCACATATGAAACACACACACATACATTTGTATTCAAACGACCATTCTAAAGGATTTTTCTTGAAATTCTTGTTGCCTGCAGTTAAGTACTTGGGACTGATTTTGTAATGGTCTGGTTAATAGTTGTCAATGGCAAAAAAATCAATACCAGTCCCATAAAGATTTCTTTCTATGAGGTGGTTCATGTATTATTTTGTCATTTTGGTCAACCACTATTTAAGCATTTAGTTTAACAATTCCCAATCTGTGTTTCTCTTGGTAAACCTTGTGTCTTGAAGGGAGGATTGAGAAGATTGGTAATAAGCAGGCCCCAGATTTTAATGACCTTAATATTTCCAAAAAATGACCTATAAAATTACACTAAAAACTTTAAATAATACCTTAAATTTGCAATAAATGGCCTAACAAATTTGATTGAAATTCCATATTATTTATTACAAGAGTTAGGATTTACATTATACACCTAAGCAAAAATATCTCTGCTGGTCTGTCCATTTCCAGTTTTTCCTCAGTGTGGACTTGTCTAAAAAAGAATATGGAAATCTCTCTACCATGATTGGGTTTCTGCTGGATTAGAATTAATCACTGCAGATAATGAATCTATGTAAAACTAGATTCACCTAATATGTAAGAATAGGGATTATATTTCAATTGATTCGGTAAGTTGTAGCTAGCCTTTAGTTACAAAAATGTTAAAAACAAGGTGGCTAAATGGCCAAATAATGTTATAATAATGTAAATTGATAAAACTAAATAAAAAGGAAAAATAAACTAATAATGAGTTAATTTGATGAAGAAAGCCCACCTAGGGAAAGAGGAAAAATGTGAGAAGAATCCAATGCACAAAGGTGGCATCTTCTTCCTTTCTTCTGTCTTCTATAGTGACTGCAGTGATCTCTTGTATCAAGTGTATGTATTCTCTCTTATTTCTTTGTGTTTGATAAAGTCAACAATGCCGAAATATTATTCTATTTGTGTTAAAATGTGTGTGTGTGTGTGTGTGTGACTACTTATACTATAGAAGATAGATGAAAGGAAGAAGATGTCACCTTTGTGCATTAGATTCTTCCCACATTTTTCCTCTTTCCCTAGGTGGGCATTCTTCATCAAATTTACTCTTATTAGTTTATTTTCCCTTTTTCTTTAGTTTTATCAATTTGCATTATTATAAATTACAACAATGTTAGTAATAATTTGACTTTGTTTATTAATAATAATAAATCATTGTAATTATAGTAATAAATCAAATCTCAGTTAACAAAATCACAAGCTTATTATATTAAATAAAAATGTACAGGGACAACCAAAGTAACCTCATGATATTAAATAACTAATTTTAATGTTCCTATTATTTATAATCATGATAAGCATCCTGTTAATCACTGGTGGATGAGTCTGACAAAAGTATATGCATCAGTCTTCCTCTTGGAGCTAAAAAAGGATGGATAGAATTCCCAGATAATGTGGAACATGTAGCTGTGGATAATGAGTCAGCAGGTATGCAACAATAATTTGAAATGTCACCTAGTTGTTTTGTAAGAAACGCTTTAGTGAGCAGTTGACTTGGCATCTTAATTTTTTATTGTAAAAATCTTTTTAGTATTTTAACACACTCCTTACTTCCCTCCTCACGTCAGGACTTCTCATTAAGTCAGGGGCGTGTACATCAAAAGTATTCATAGATGAGTCAATCAATTTGAAAGCCTGGGACATTTATTTTGTTGTAAGGGTTCTTGAGGCTATACTTTTCTGGACTTAAATCTGATTCCTCTCTGACATTTTACACTAATGGTTGGTGATGATATGCATGAATATGAGTGCAAAGCATTTTGACACACAAAGTATTTCACATATGCTGCTATCTATCAATTGAACAGTGAACCACAGAGTTACCTTGCAACATTTCTCCTCAGAAACCAAATCCGCGTATATGTGATAACAAAGCACGTCTAACAGGTTTACTAGTATATAGTATGGGTCTTTTTCAATCTTTTAAAGAAAGATTTATTAGTAATAATTATAATAGTACCAAACACCTAAAAACATAATTTAAAACTCAGAATTTGAGAAAAATAATAAAAGTTAAACTATTGAGTAGAATTAAAAGCCCACCGAGGGAAAGAGGAAACAACGTGGATTGTAGCCAATATACAATGGTGATATCGTCCTGCTATTTCTTCTCATATATTTAACACAGAGTTATAGATCAATCTCTGTGCATCTTTAAGCTACCTTCAGATTGAGTGAGATACAGCACCACAACCTACTGAACACTCTTTGGAAAAGTGTATCACCTATCTCCTTTTCAAAACTACTTACCCTCTTTTCCCCAAGACACTGTCAAAATAACAAAATTTCAACACAAATAAACCAAAACATCATAAATTTAGAACGAGAGTAATATCATCTTCCCAAATGACAAAGGCTTCCCAATAGTTGTCATGAATCGCATTATAAAGATAGAAATAGTTACTCTACCATATTCCAAAGCGAGTAAAAATGGTGGGGGGAGGCAGTATTGCAAGGTCAACCATTTGAGCGCACCTGTTAGTTTGTTGTTAACGGACAGGGAGGCAACCCAGACAGATTTGAGATTAAAAGGGGTGTCGAGTCTAGAGAACCTAAAATCATTTAAGGGGTGTCAAACCTTGATACCATCTAAAAGGTTTGAAACATAAAAAATGTTTAAGGAGTATCAATCCTAGGGAACATTTAAAGGGTTTCAAATCTAGATACCCAGGCCTAAAGAAATTAAGGGGTGTCAAACATAAATACCAATTAAAAGGTTTTAACCCGAAAACATTTAGGGGGGTTTAAGGGGGTTTAAGCCTAAAGAACATTCAAGGGGTGTGTCAAGCGCATAGAACATTTAAAGGGGTCAAGAACTAATTTTATAATTCATTACTGTTGTGTTATTTTATTAAATTTTGCTGTTGTATAATATGAAAGTAGGAGAGGTATGAGCGAGATTAGTAATAACATTCAGTATACAGCCAGTCCCTGTGATGAATGGAAGTGAAGATGTCGCTTGTAGGGTCAGTTGGTGGGCTTGGCAGACTGATGTGTAAAAGTACCTTCTGGTTCAATGAGGAAAGCAACAAGAAACTATCGCACTCCTAATTTACCTAGTAAGCCTTTAAGAATTTGTCTTGCTGTGGTGGTTTTAGAAGTGCTATGTTTGTTAGTTTACTAATTCAGTAACGTGTTATTCGAATCAATACAGTATTATATGTGCAGTACTGTACTGAATTTCTGTATTATATATATACCATTATATTAAAACGTAATATATTGTACTGTAGGTATATTACTGTTACTGTACCATGCAATACTACAGTACAGTACAAATGTATCTATAAAATTCGAACCTGTACTGTGATTCATCCTTGTTTAGTAAACATGACAAAGTAGACATGTATCCACGGCAAGTTCATTTGTAAAACTCGATATTTCAATAACTCAACACCATCTTAGTTCACATTAGGCCGAGTTTACGAGAGACTACTGTATAACTAAACACAAAGTAATTTTAGAAAGAATTGTAACCAAGATTCTGATTCCTAATTATAAGCCCCTATTTAGTGGAACCAAACAAGATAAGCTTGCTTCCTTGCTTAGTAAATGGAGGGTGAATGTCATAACAGCCATGAAGCATTTTTTATAATACAGAACTGCAAGATCTAGCCCCACCATTTCTTGACTTATCAATGATAATACTTCCGTAAAAAAATAATTTAGTAATAAAAGGCACAACTATGGCAGATGTCCTGGCTTTTTCATAAAAAATATTTATCGTGGAACTGCTTGAAATGCTTTTTTCAATCCAAGTTCATCAAACGTATCTGTATCTTTACATAATATTTATACTAATTAATTAATTTGCACTGAATAGTTCTTGAATGTTTTATTGAAAAATCTTGAGAATTTCCACATAGTGAACTTCTCAAAAAAAAATCACATTCCTAGGTGTTAATGTCTTCATTGAAAACAACAAAATTTGCACCACTTTTTACTTTAGGCTTGCTAATCATCAGCCATACCTCCAGTATCACAACATTCACCAATCATATCCTACACCATCCAGTATATTCACACAAGCCAAATGTTTGTTTCTTATTTGATTTAACAAGGTATTGTAAGCAACTTTCTAAAGCCTTTGAAGACACTTGATATCCCAATGTCTTAATAGATAAACCAAAATCTGTCTAGAGCACTTTCAAGAGACAAGAATGGTATTTTAGTTATGGCTGAAGACACTATATACAACCCTAATTTACACAAAAATAATCAGAATTCTTTAGAATGGCTATATATTCTTAGCTAGTTCCACTAAAACCCAAACCTTCACAGTTTATCTCAAGAAATTGTTTTCGGCAATCTAATCTGTACAACATTATGGAGCCCAAGAACACCAAAGAAGAAGACCATAAATACAATCCTGAGGGAATCAATCTCCACTGCAGAATTTGTTGAATTCACTAACACACTATAGCTCAGTTACTAAAGCCTATATATTTTTTTTTTAAATACAACAACCAACAAAACACTAATGAAAGTTGACTACAGTGTTTTAAAATGATTTAATGGATTGTTTAGTCCATGAAAATTCTATGATTTTGTTTTTTCAGTTTGTGTCCTTAAAGGCTAAAATTATGTGTTACATTCTCTACTAAATGAAATATAAAAAAAGAAAGAAGGCACTGAGGTTCATTTGGCTCTACTCAAATGTTTTTCTCTTTCATTAGTTGTAGCTCCCCATAAACATTTCTTTCCTTATTTTCCATATATTAGAAATACCATAAAAATATTTGAAAGTAATCAACAAATATTTATCTAAGGTAACATAACTTAGTTGATTTAATTTGTAGGAACAAAAATTGAAAATTGTAATCTTACTCTGTCTTTATATGTTGGAGGGATTGGACTTATATTCTCCGATTCTGGCAAAATGATGAGGAATCCAAGTACATCCCCTTCACCATAAGGTGGACTATAAGTATTTCCCCTGCTTTCATGGAAACTTGTTCCTTTCCTACACAAAATGGAAACCATCATTGTATTTATTAGCACATATTTAGGTTTAACACTTTGTAAACATATGTATACCCTGCCTATGATAGGAGTGTAAATAACTGACAACTATCAAAAGTTAGGAGATTCAATCTCATGTATCCATTCACCAAACCATATGATCTGCAAGACCATGTGTTGAGTTTTTGTCACTTTTGGCAGTTAAAACTTTCACAAGAAACTATTTGTTTTTAATTATTTATTAAAGTGTTTTCATATTATTGAAATACACACTTATGAATTTACCATTTGGATCTTTCTCTTTAGTGGCGTCTGTTGTTTACTTTAAATACTTTACAAACAAGAGCTTATAAAAAGCTACCTTCTTTTCATAAATTAAGATGAACAAGACCAGTCTACATAGGAGTTGTTGATTTCAGTTGTGTTCATGCACATGTCTTTATAAAATATATATTTTTAATTTTGAAGCATCTTTATCTAATGAAACAAATAGCCGAAACTATTGTTAATGCATTTTAGTGGGGATAAGTTATAAACATGATTTATTCATTTTTGTGGCCAGTTATAAGAAGATACAAGTGTGAATATAACACCTTTTAATTCATTATTTCATGCAATATAATATACCTTGTTGTCATAAACACGAAACAAAAAACATAATGGTTTTAACAATATATTTTGTTCTTTCATAAGTTACAAAAAAGCTAATTATAGAGTGACCTTTAGGCAAGTATTATTATAAGTGTTTAATAACACTTTTGATAAACAATATAGTATTGATGAGAAAATAAAAAATATTTCAAAATTATTAACTTTCACACAATGTATGCGATAACAATCTTTTACTAGTTGTCAGTTACCACCACTCCTATGAGAATAGGACTTTAGCTAAATAAATAAAGCATAATAAGATAAAAATATACATTACACTAAAATAATTGCATACATATTATTTTAGTAAGCTATTTTTACAATAATACAATGTATCTGAGACTACAAATGAAATGAAAGATAATCAATTATGGCTCATTTTCAGGCTGTCGAAAATTCGAAACAAAGAATTTATTTAAGGCAGGGATGTAGGTAATTCGATAAAAGAAAAATGTTTTTGCAGTTTTTAAATGAAAACATTATTTTCGTTAAAAAAAAACAAATATTGCTTAAGTACAACCATAAGAGATTTATTTTCTTTACAAGGTGACCTCAACAGTTTTTGAATGTATGTCATGGATGCACTGAAATTTAATGACAACTTTTTCTCTTCATTTTAAATTTTGTCAACTAATACCGCTATATTCACAAGGGTAGATCTGGAGGGCTGGACCCAAATAAACGGCGAATCTATATGCATTTTTTTTCTTCAAATTTTTCCAATTAATTTTTCTAAGCCTCAAATTTTGAAGGATTTTTCAGTCAAAATTTCATCCCAGACCGGCCATGCGTGACCCCCTCTCCCAAGTCTTGAATCCACCCTTGTATACTCATGAAAAATATTTAAGAAATGTTTATATCACCATATGAAGAAAATTAAACTTTCTTTGTACTGAAGGAATATTTCATTTATTGTGGTCTAAAAACAAAGTATTACTATAAAAACACTTGCCGCCTTTTATCAAGTTTTCTACATCCTCACCTTAAGCTTGATTTGAAAAAGTTTAAGGAACAAGACTAAAATAAACCTGCTCACAACCAGAATTGATTTAAAAGTTAAAGATATTTAGAGAAATAACAAAAAACATTTAGTTGTGGTCTTTATAAAAAAATACATTGTGATTCTACGAAATAAAATAAATATACATTATAACTATGATAAACACAAAAACAGTACAACAAAACCAATTTAAAGAGTAAGGATTTATTGGCAGTATATTTATAACAAAGGTAATTATAATGTTGCCTTACTAACAATTTGGCACTAACCCAAAAAACCATTATTTTTTCTTTCCAACTTCATGTTGATTTATACTTTAAATAATGTGTATGCATATAGTTTTTGTACAAAATAAAATTTGGGTTTATTTGTGAGATTGTTGTTTTTAACATAACTCAGTGATGTATATCATTTCAAAGATTTGGTTGGATGTAACAAACATTTTGTTTGTATTAGAAAATTAATTTAAAAAAATCATGGAAACACTAGTTAGATTTAAAAATCGTGATTGTTTCTAGATATGAAAAGTAATTGATATGCAAATTAATAATTGTTTAAATTCACAGATTTTACTAAATAGTTTCTTGATAAATTGGTAAATGAATATACACTTTGTTATAATAAAAAGAATGCAATTTAAAGTAAATGTGGGAAAATAAAAAAAAACTGGCAAACTCTTTTCCAAGTCACTTACAGGTGCAAAGTTAAGTTAGGTTATTTAAAAGCAAATTTATGTTCTGCTAATATATTATCACTAGCCAACAATTTTTTGTTCATGCCTCCAGGACATAAGTTGCTGAACCCTAGGAAATTGATGTGCTGATTTCAAAAACGTCATTAATTTTTGTGTCTCATGTCTGCATCAAAAGATACACTCAATTATCATTTTTTAACTATGTACTTAATTTTTGTATTATACAATTATACATATAGTGTAATATGCAAAAATCATCATTAACTTTTTAAAGTTAAAATACAACAAATTTATTAATTTATTAATTTATTTACCATTTAAGGTAACAAGTTTAGTCTATATACTTCAAAATTATGGCCAAATATATTTGTAAAGTCTGTTTTTCATTCCCACTTAAGAGATCAACAATAATCTCCCATCATGGAGTTATCCCAGTGGCCTTGATAAAACTTCTCCGTAATGGATTTGTATTGATTAAAGTGTTCCCTCTGCACACCACTCACAGCTCCAAAATTACCAGAAAAAAAAGAATTTATAACATGGATTTCCAAAGACATTTGAGATCCCATATCCCCCTTTTTTTTAAATACAAATTGAGGATGGCCCTCAAAAGGGCGAATTCTGACCATTTAGTTTTGAGTAAAAGTTCTTGCCGTGTATGAATTTATTCAGGAGCTTTTCTCCCAGGCTTGTAGATTTGATTAGTTTATCAGTTTATCAGAATAGCCTTACTCATTATGTTTCATTGCTCTTTGTTGTTGGGTTTTCACCCTCCTGTGAATGTTGTGAGCCTGTATGTCTATTTGGAAATTATCCTTGCCTGTAGTATTTATTTATTTAGCACCCATTTGGGTTATACGCTTTGCCTGTAGTATTTATTTATCACCCATTTGGGTTATACGCTTTGCCTGTAGTAGACTCCTTACAAAGTCTAAGCCACAAATGAGTTTATTTTTGTTGAATAAACACGTATATTTTTATTTGCTCTACATTTTATTTATGTCAGTTTGTTGCTTGATAGTAAGCTACACTAGCGCTGCCAGGTAGCAAGTTAAGATTCTCCATACAGGTGTACTTTCTTTGTCATCTTGAATATGGTATACCTGCACAAAAATGTATTAGACAAAGTGATGTTGAAGAACAGTGGACACTGGGATGGTGGCAAAGCCATTTTAAGAACCTGACCCCCTAAAGACAAAAATCAAACATCAAACTGCTTAGGATCTAATTGATCAGAAATATGAAATAAATTTAAAATATTAACCTAGTAGGATGAATAGTAAATGGATAAAAACAAATCACTACTTAAAAATATGTAAAAGTAGATCAGGCCCGTTCATCCTGAAGCCCACGAATACATTCTTTGTAGATCGCCAGTTCAAATTGAAATTTTTTTTAGCCCCATGTCTTGTACTACATGTTCAGGTTGTATGCTTATTTACTAATAAAGATAATGGTTTTAGGGTAAGGAAAATTATATTTAGAGGAAGTGTACCCAAATTTGCATGGAGGGAGAGTGGGATGAAATTTTGAAGAAAAAAAACCTTTCAATTTACCTTACCAAGATTCAAACTTTAATCTCCCTGTCATCGGAAGTCTAGTCTACTGCGAGAGTAGTGCATTAGAGCATGTTGCCACTGAAGCAAGCCTTGAAATACACAATCAATTAGGCTCTTGTAACTGATGCAATTGCTAGGTAACTTTCATTTAGTTTCAAGAGAAATAAGTACAATGTTACTTATGGAGGGAGGGATGGATGGGTACTATATCTGGGCATTAGATAATATTATAAATCTCATGTAGGGTACCCGGCCAATTCCTCTAGAACTTGTGTGCCCTCGGACCGGGGAAAGGTTAGGCATGCCTGTAGTAAATATTTAATAGTTTAAAAAGTACTAAGGTGATCATATTGAAATCCATTCTTATAATTTTGAGAATTTAATAATACTAGTGTTAGCTTTATCATAGACATTCAAATACCTTGATCTCCTAGAATATCCGAATTTATCATAACCCAATGGGGCTTGAAGGTTTGCATATTCTTGGCCCCAGCCAAGACGGCATGCTGAACTTTCTGGCATATCCTCAATAGTAGTTTCCCAATACCAACAGCCTCGACTCACAGCTACAATAGAACATATTGTTTGATTTAGCCCAAATTTTACACAAAATTTAAATTACTTTTTTGTACAAAATATCCTTTTTAACAAACTGCTTCAGTACTAATATTAACTGCCCAGTATGGGCCTTTCAGATCAAAGTGATCAACTCCATTTTTTAATTTATGTTTTAATTATTGATTTTAGTAGCCGAGTATGTGATCAACAAGGAACTTTTCAGAAACCAAAATGACTATTTCCATAACTTACTATACTATCAAGAGGTGGCAGCACTATGCAGGGCTTCTAAATGTAGTTATACTCAGATTATGAATATCATTGATTTTCTTAGCTTTTTTGGGTTAGCGGAGTTTATCATTCTAACTTTTGAGAAGCTCATATATAAATAGTGTGAATTTCATTAGCACCATTAATTTTTATAGTAGTCAATATAATTACATTTGATTGAAATTATGTTTGAGCGAAAAAATATTAATCAAAAGCTAGAATAAATTTAAAGTTTTAACTATATTGTTTTGTTTCTTTTTTCAAATGTGGTATAGACTATGCTTTAATTGAAAAATGAAATGCAATTTATCACTATACAGTTGAAAGAGAAACAATCATGGCCCCAAACAATGGCAAAATTAATCATATCTATCCTCTATGAATATAATTGTGTATAGTCGGGTAGAGTTAAAAGGGACTTCCAAAAGAAGAAAATGATTTTTTTAAGCCTACTCTAATGTCAATACACTTTTGGAAGTTTTATAACTGTAATTCAGGTTATGTGGTATAGAGCACTAGGCTAAATCATGGTTTAAATTAGGAGGGATAGCCAGCACACTTACCTAGGTGATACTGGAGTAGAAATTGTTTAGATATAACACTAAAAAACACATAAAAACATTTTTAAGGACAAGCTTTCACTGTCACAGACAGCTTCATCAGGTCAGGAGAGTAGACTGATGCTTTTGGTTGAACTGTAAGGTTGACTATCCACAGCTTACTGTTTTTCAGTTATGACATCACTGTATAGATAGCAGCACTATGAATAATGTTATATTGAATCTAATAATAAGTGTGCTGGTAGGAAGGAGAGGAATTATCTAAGGTTGAGGTTGGGGGCTTGTCTGGATTTGATGATAAATTGATGGGCCAGTTCCCATATCCTTAGTTGTGAAGGGTTGCATATTGCTTTGTTCAGGGATTTGACCACCTTGGTTGTGTAACAGTTATTAAAGTCACAATTATGGGTTTCGGCATGTGCTGCTACAGGCTTCTCTTTATTTTTCATTTTTGTGTCATGTCGATGACCATTCATTCTCTTTCTTAGTGTTTCTGTTGTGAGACCAATGTACTGTGCTTGACACTGGTTACATTCCAGTTGGTAGATGAGGTTTTCAGAATCACAAGTATGGTGGCCTTTTATAGGATAATTTATTTTAGTTATGTTGCTGGAGAATGAATTTGTTGGTTTATGTATTGTGCAGGTTTTGCAGGGGGTGCGGTTGCAGGGAAAGGAACCTGATATTTGTTTGGGTTCGGGTTGAATAGTGGGGTCCGGCAGTTTGGGTTTTACAAGTAAGTTGCGTAGATTGGCAGGTTGTTTATAGGTTACTTTTGGAGGTTCCTTGAAGACAAGTTGTGTAGTGGTGGAGGATTGCAGTATGGGGAAACCTGTTTTCAAGAGATTGTTGAGTTTGTGGAGTCCAGGGTGGTATGTAGTGACCAGAGGGATGATGTTTGTTCCTGTTGATGTTGTGGGCCCGCTATTACTCAACAATCTCTTGAAAACAGGTTTCCCCATACTGCAATCCTCCACCACTAAACAACTTATCTTCAAGGAACCTCCAAAAGTAACCTATAAACAACCAGCCAATCTACGCAACTTACTTGTAAAACCCAAACTGCCGGACCCCACTATTCAACCCGAACCCAAACAAATATCAGGTTCCTTTCACTGCAACCGCACCCCCTGCAAAACCTGCACAATACATAAACCAACAAATTCATTCTCCAGCAACATAACTAAAATAAATTATCCTATAAGGGGCCACCATATTTGTGATTCTGAAAACCTCATCTACCAACTGGAATGCAACCAGTGTCAAGCACAGTACATTGGTCTCACAACAGAAACACTAAGAAAGAGAATGAATGGTCATCGACATGACACAAAAATGAAAAATAAAGAGAAGCCTGTAGCAGCACATGCCGAAACCCATAATCATGACTTTAATAACTGTTACACAACCAAGGTGGTCAAATCCCTGAACAAAGCAATATGCAACCCTTCACAACTAAGGATATGGGAACTGGCCCATCAATATATCATCAAATCCAGACAAGCCCCCAACCTCAACCTTAGATAATTCCTCTCCTTCCTACCAGCACACTTATTATTAGATTCAATATAACATTATTCATAGTGCTGCTATCTATACAGTGATGTCATAACTGAAAAACAGTCAGCCGTGGACAGTCAACCTTACAGTTCAACCAAAAGCATCAGTCTACTCTCCTGACCTGATGAAGCTGTCTGTGACAGTGAAAGCTTGTCCTTAAAAATGTGTTTATGTGATTTTAGTGTTATATCTAAACTATTTCTACTCCATTATCATCTAGGTAAGTGTGCTGGCTATCCCTCCTAATTTAAACCAGAACTGCAATTCAGTAATTATAAATTAAAATTTAAGACACTGTATGAAACAGCATTAAGACAGGTGTTAGATGTTGGCAGCACTAACACAATGCCCAGAGCAACTGTGTGTGAGGTTCAGAGGATCATTACAGGAGGGAAATATTCATACCATTTTGATACAATGAAATAGTGCAATTAAAAGAATGCTCTCAAAACCACCACTAGCTTCTCTCAAACTACTAAAAAGTGATACCTAAACATCTTGAAGATGATGGAAGCGGCTTAAACTCGCAAGTGTGTGTACATTTTTACAAATAACTTCGTCCACATCCTGACATGTTCTTCAAAGAATTTTGATTATGAAATAAGAATTGGAGCAATGTAAATCTAAGAAATATGCCAAGCACTGCAATAGAAGCATTTTTGCAGTGTAGTGAAACATTTTATCCAAAGGTGAGATTAGTTCTTCCAATAATGACCCTCCTCACCTCTACTGCTTCCCCTGAAAGGTCATTTACAATATTGAAAAGCTATTTGTGCAACACCATGATACAAGATCACCTTACCAACATTGTCCTTCTCAATGTTCACAGAGAAATCGAAGTGGAAATAGATGAATTTATCACCAAATTTTCAGTGAGTCAAAGGGGGTAGATTTCATCTTGCAGTGAAAATAAATTTGACTTTTCTTTTATTGATGCAAAGTGTACTGTTTTTGAGCCACCACATATAGATAATAGCAAAATATTAAATGTGTAATGTCAAGTCAGAACTTGTATGTATAGTATGTATGTTTGTGGTTTTCCAACACTCAATAGTTTTTTCTGTAAAATTTTGGAAAGGTACTTTAATTAAAACATAAACACAAACACACACAACCTCGAAATAATTTTCACCATACGCTCATGGAAAAACTCAGTTTTTTGGAGACGATATTAAACAAATAAGCATAGGTAAACTAAAGAAGAAACGCACCCATCAGCCAGTGTGTGAATACTTTACTATATATATTTATATATACCAATAACAAGAGGAAGGCAAATTTAAAGGTATTGCACCAGTGGAGTGTGTTAACCACAATGTGGGATCTAAAAACTTTTAATGTCGATTTATAACAATAGATTTATTTTGCGATATTTTTAAGATTATAAATGTTGGGCCCAAATATGATACCAAATCATGATAAAGTGTACTGAATAGTAACTGAACAAAATGTGGTAGATAACTTTCCAAAATAAAGTTTGCATAATTGCTCAGCCACATTCGGACTCGATCAAAAAATGTGAATCAAATTAAATTGACGCAAATCTTAGTTTCTTATTGACTCAGACATTCCAGCCACATAACCAAAAGAACATTTTATTTCTGATAAATACTTGAGAAAACAAATTAAATCACACACCAATTCTATTTATCCATCTATCTATCTATCCAAGCCTCCATTCTGTTGCATCAATGCAAGTTTTCAGTTATATTTCAAATTCTCCAAGCAATTGTTTCTATATAATACCTTTCTATGTGTATCTCTATATGAAAAAAAACCCAAATGTTTCTGAAAATTAAAATAATGTGTAACTATGGAAGTGGGAAGAAGTGGGAAGTGTTAAAAGTGTAAAAAGAAATGAGTAGAGAAGTGTATTTGTTCCTATTTAGGCCTAACCTAAATATACTTTAAGGTTGGCTTGTTTCACTATCACTTATTTTACATTATTGTACAGTGTTTCTACACTGTCTGATTAAACATTTCCAAGCCATTAGGCAATAATTTATTTTATTAATCAATTCTATTGATTTAGTTGTTATTTTAACCTTAAAAAAGACAACTTTGAATTTAAAAAAAATCAAAACAATACTATTTTAGTTTTAATAAAAGAAAAGCAACCTTACCGTGGGTGGCCCGGACCATACAATAGCCTTTCTCCCCAGTCACAGCTAGTCGATCTTCTGATATTTTCAACTGGGGAGCTCGATCATGGAGCGCTAAGAGAGCAGAACTTGGATTTAAAGTTCTGTAGAGCCAACCTGGGATGGGTTTTCCTGCCCAATCACTACTTTCATCAAACTCCTAATAATAACACAAGCAATAAATAACTCCAATGTTACAGCTAATCAAATATAAAAATAACAGTGTTTATATTTGAGTGATATGATAAAATTACAGTAAACCAAACCAGTAAATAATTCATTATATTTTATTTGTTGCCTACTAAAAGTTTGATTTTCAACATCAAGATAAAGTCTCTTTTTAGTATTCACTTTAATTATATCCTAAGATTTTGTATTTCTATTCATTATCTGTGCTTGACATTTTCTTGCTGAGCCGAAGTTCTATGAAAATACTACAAGATTATTAATAGAGCATAGCTGTCTGTGTCTGATTATTAAAATGGTTCACCCGATATTTATTGCATAAACACATCAACTTGATATAAAAATCCTATGGAAGAGGGATTTTTGTTTGTTTTTTTATTTAAGTAGTGAAACTCCTTTGCTCTGATGAGAAAACATGTAGAGACATTTTTTATCTTCAGTTAAGAGCCCAGCTTCCACCCATCCTTTCAAACTTATAATTTGATCTGTCTGACTAATACGTGCACATGCTTACTATTACTCTAATCCCTTGACTACCTATTTTTAAACGTTTTAGAACGTAGTTATGTGCATATTTCTGGCTTTTTGTATATTTGTAACTGTAGGTTGTTATATTTTTCCAAACAAGTAACATATATGCATGTTTTGCGATGAATATCAGTATTAATATGCAGCGATCTAAGTAGATAGGTAAATAAAATGTATGTTGGAGGAGTATCTTTAAGAGATAAAGAGGGTTAGTATGGATTCAAAAGACGATAGGTGATCAATTGAAGTGGATCATAATTACTAGCAAGCTTCGTTGTAGGAATAAGAAAATCAATGAGGCCAGAGCCCTGGTAATAACACTGTCTATATAGGTCAGATGTGAGACTGGATGGAGTAGATACTCAGTGCTAGCATCAAGTCAAAGGAGACAAAACTAGTGATAATGGGTTACCAGGCTAGCCACTCAAAATCTAGAATAAAACTCCAGCATAATTATGGGTTTTGCTGGAAAACAAATAATAACATCTTCGATTTTTCAAAAGGCTCCTCATCTGGCTATTAAACTGTACACAAATTATTCCGAATGAAAATGTTTTGTAAAAATTTGCCCTGAACGGGCTTCCAAATTTTAGAACTTGAGCAAGTATTATTAATAAGTGCTTATATCCAATACCTAGGATAGTGAAGTATTTGAATCTTGTAGAATTAAACAGCCTACAGCCTCAAACGTGTTTTTAAAATAATTTAAATTACTTCAAGATGCCTCTTTGTTAAAAAGAAAAAAAGCCAACAAAGTTAAAACCCCTCTCCTGATCCCCCCATAAAAATAATATTCAAGGTACAGCCTTGGGAATACTCTACATCCTTGATACCCGCCTCGGTGGCCTAGTCGGCTAACATGCTAGTTTCGTGTTGAGCTAGACTGCCGAGGACGGGGAGATCGATGTTCAAGTCTCAGTCGAGTGAAATGGGGGTGATTTTTCCTAAATGGTTTTCCACTCTCCCTCCATGCAAATGCAAGTTCACTTCCTCTAAATTCAACCTTCTCAATTCCTAACCCATTATTATACTTAGTACTTAAGAGTATAACCTGAAAGGGTAGTAATACGCAATGCTAAATGAAATAAGACCACATCCTTGATGCAAATTTTTATGGTCTGTATCAGTAAGTCTATATTCCATAAAATATTGTCAATGTTGGTGAGGTATGAACAATTATGGACATTGTGGGGACATGCACCATAGGGTGCAGGCCGCAGAATCTAAAGCCTTTTCCAGCCCCCCAACCTCATGAACCTGCGGCACCAGAACTGTTCTGTCTCAACACTCCCTTTAGGATCTCACTACTAAATAATTATTTTAAAGTATGAAATTTAGTTTCTTGAGATATGACAAATGTGTTATTTTTTTACGCATTATTTTTATGAAGTCCTACCACAATTATGTTAGGCAGCCAACTGAAGCTTAGAATTATAATCCATGTGGGATATTATTGTATGACCTTGGTGGTGAGCTAAAAAATAGCAGCCTCTGTTAATACTGAGGATCGAATAAGCTGGGCTTAGTTAAATGAGACTCAATTTTACTTCGGCTTACTATTTTTGGACCAACAATATTCAGAAGTAAAAATGCAATATGACTTAGAAAAGGTTTGTAGCTATAAAATAACAAAATTAAGTTATTTTTATTAACATCAAGTCGTTTTTATTTGGTATAGAGGCTATAAAATAGCCACATGAACAGCCCAGTGTGTTTTAGGACATGCAAATGATGTAAAACATTAACCAATTTCAAACAAACTTGGTAAATATTTAATAACAAACGATATTATTCTTGAAGCCTAACCAGTCCAATGCATGGCATAAAAACGGCTAAACAAACATGCAAACAACACTTATACATCTTTTAAACTCATTAATAAGACATTCAAAAATAGATTGTTGAAATTGGAACAATATCAAAAACAGAATATAGACATTGGATCATCTATAAAATATTCTGAAAAATTGAAAAATGACACCTGGACTTGGGAATCGAACCCAGGACCCTCGACCTAGTACGCCAATGCTCTAACCACTGAGATATCCAGGAATTGTCCCGTGCCCAGGGTCATTCTTCACTCATATTTTAAGGTAGAGTCTATGATGGATGTGAGGAAATCGTCGGCTACAAATGTGTGATTTTATTATTATTAAGATCACAAGCTATCAGATAACGCAGCCACCTTCAACTCGGTAGTTGGCTTAATGCCACCACATGTACAATTATTATAATTGTAAGGGATTGCATATTTAATAATCAAATAATTTAATTTATTTTAGACAATAGCAGAAGACAATATTTCGCCATGTTGGATAGCTGGCAGGCCGAGGAATGAGGTCAGACCGTCATTCGTAGCAAACCGACACCCTGCCCTTACCTAGCAAGCATTTATAGGATGCATTTTTGTGATTTGAATCAAGGTGTGGACTGTTCACTCACAGGGGACTGCCCGGGAACATCTATAGGGACAGCCCTAAACGTTTTCCACCACTTGTGCTAGATGTAGTTGTCAACTGCTGATTAGTTGACATTACAGAACTGAGAACCTTCCCTTTGATCTTCATATTCCATTAAGTGAGTATCATCTTTAAATTGTATGGCACTGTTTCTATGAGAACTTTTGACTCTATTCTGTTTCATCCTTACTACTAGTTCAATCATGTATTTTACACACCTTACATTTTTCCCTTGTATTTCTACCTTTAGAACTTATGATTTCCACAAAAACTTGCAATAGTGGATCCTTCCTTCTGCCTGTTGAATTCATAATTAAAATAAACTGAAACTTCCTACTATTTACAAAATTTTTCGTTTTCACACAAGAAAGAAAAACATACATAATGAATACACCACCGACTAAACATAACCGCAAAACCGTAAAACAAGCCATGTGTTTCCTGTAAAAGACTCCCTGCAGTAAGGCGCAGGCAAAAAATTCCCCTGCAGGTAACTAAATTTCTCTACTTATATTTAATTTCTAAACATAGGTATACATATTACATACCTTACAACTCCATATTAAATTGTTTCAAAACTATTTTTTTGTTTGTAACATGGTTTTTGTGTATGAAATGTGTTTTTATTCGTTTAGAACTCACTACTTCAATGCACTGCTTACAACAAACAAAAACAGTTTAAAGTTTTTAAAAAAACGTGTTTTTTGGATTATTATTTTTAACTTCTTATTGCTAACCCTGTGTGGGGTAGAACATTTAAATTAAGTAAGAGGTGATCCAATAATTACAATGATAAACATGTTGTTGGGTCCCTTGCCTGAGTGCAAATGTTCCTGACTACCCAAGTAACTACATTTTCAAATCAAACACTCAGTTGGAAAAGGAAACCCAGAACTGATGATGTTGCTCTTCATTAAAGCACAAAGAAGCAATACAATGCATTTATCTAACTTTTATGTTGGCAATAGTTTCACTAAAATAGTAATAGTTTCCTCACTTGCATTAAATATTGTTCAGTGTGTAACTCTTTATACTGTTGAAATATGTTTGGCAGTGTTAAATTTATATTTGTAATAGAGGATTCACCTGCTATGCTGGAGTATTGTCTAGATGACCCCGTGTCAAGCAATTAAAATCAATTTCCTATTTCCACCTGAGGTAGCAGGAAGTATTTATCCTTGCAGAGGTATTCAGTGGACAAAAAGTACTATATTACATATGTTTAATGATTTTGCTTACCTGTCGAAATGGAGCATGCGGATCTGGTTCAGCAAGAATGTATCGATAGCCATCTTTGTTATATGGGTGTTCCAAAGGGTAGCCATGAGCAGGTAACTTAATAGCACCAGAGTCACCACCACGACCCTTCTTACTGGGCCCAGCACCATGATCCCCCAGTGTTTTCTTTCGGGAGTTACGACCTTTCACACTCCCAGCAGCTGTCACTATGCAGAATGTTATGTCAAAAATTGAAACAATAATACGAGATAAAATAAATAGTATGAAGCATTAGACAAACTTTTTCTTTAATATTAAAATAGAGACATTTTCTAAAAACTATAAACTACAAAATAATATACATTGTTGCAAAAACACAACACCAAAGAGCACACTTTGGCAGACACATGGAGAAAAGAGGAACCTCTCTGTTCAACAAAGAGCCTATCAATCAATATCTGTCTTCAAATAAATCTGTAAAAATATATGCATATTTGCTCATATTTCAGAAAATATTGATGATACAAAAATATGTGCAAAATAAAGGGTTTTTATATTTTAAAGTACTACAACTTTACACCAATAAGTTATTTTGTATCTCAAATAATTAAAGATATATGATCAAATTGGAAATTTATGATTAGGTAAAGTATGCTCATAGAGTTAAAAAAAAAAAAACCTTTTTGTGAAAATGAAAAATACCATTTTGTATGTACATAATTTAATCAAAAACAAGAACCGATTTTGACCCTTTTTTTTTATTTTTGCTGTTTTGCACTTTAGTAAACTAACCTTAATTTTAGAGTTAGATATCTAATTACAAAAACTCCTTGGGGGAACCTTACGAAAAACCTTGATACAAAGTTTTAAGCTAATCAGTAAAATGGTTTTGGCTCCGGGCCGAAATAGAGACTGACAGCATTGTGAAAACCACTTTTTCGATTTAAGGGGTCATGAAAAGTTTACTAAAATCTAAAGATTGATTTTTTTATGATCACAATATTTATATCTTTGAAGGGTCAAAAGAAAGTAGAGGTTATGTACACTACATTTAAATCAAGCCATTTTGAGAGAATGTTTTAAAGTGCACGCATGCATGCATGTGTTAAAGATTATAAATTATATATTTTATTTTTTAATTGTCATGCAACAGAATATTTAGCTGGACAATATTTATTATCTGACATTAAGGAAATTATACATATATTTGAAAGTTTGGAAAAATTTAGTACTTACATTATATACTTCAGGATTTAGTAACTAACACTACTGTGCAAGTTAATCAACAAGGAAGGTCAACTTGTTTAGTTAAGATGTTACACTCGGTTCTAAGCATTCTTAAAAATCATAAATTATTTTTCTAGTTTTCTTATGAAATAGAAAAATAATAATGTGACGACTATATCTGTGTGCAAGTGCTTAAACTCCTTGTTATGAATGAACTAAGCCACCTGTTTCAACTATACTTTATACATACAGAGGCCCTCAGTACACAACGAATCATTTCATGACAATTGATGCCTTTAGTTTAAAAAAATCGGTGGTTTGTGTCTGTTTGACACTTAAAAAATAGTCCAAGTCCTAGCTACATTTATGACTCCATTTTGGGTGCCCTGTAATAGAGATTGGTTCAAACTATAATAAACGGCGAATTTGGCAGTGTGCAAAGGTTATTACCATAAGCTATGAAGTGTGGGTCAAGTCCTATCAGGTTGCACTTTTTTACCCAAAAATATTTATAATACTTCCTTGGCCAATACTGGTGAATGTCTTTGAAATTAACCTTTTTTATAGGATAATCTTATATTATCTAATATAAGTCTGTAATTATCAATACACTAGCACTAAAGTGTAGTAATAAAACTTGGGCTAACCGATTTTAACTTAAAATGGCATAGCAATGCTTTCAGACAATTTTGTTTTTGTAACTCATACAAACATCATATATTTTAAACGTGTTTAGTAATTGGTGTACAAAATTAATAAAATTCTTTAAGTTTTAATTTTTAAAATAGTTATTTTAAAAGAACAAAATAGACAGGGTTTATTCAAGTTGTATATTAATTCACACAGTTCCTCAGAAAGTGATTTCTTTCAACAAAAAGACTGATAAAAACATAAAATACTAAAATTATTTTGTGTTTAAGTTTTGAAATATTTAACAATTAAATGTCGTAAGGATATACAAACTAAACACCAATGTTTCGAGGGAAGATAATGAAAAACAAAACACAATAACATATTATAGTAGAGAGTGAAAAACATAACACAGTTACATATTATGTTAGAGATAGGTCAACTCAACTGTTTAATAGATCTTCTTAGGCCCAATCTTACAATGTCACGTTAAAGTCCTCGTAACTTAACCTTTGTAAAGTATAACCATTGGTTAAACTTAGCGTTGCGTTTTACAATACTATTTTTATGTGCGCTTCAAATTAGGGATAGGTGCCTTCCATTAGTTCTTAGCGTTAACTTTCTCGTAGCGCTAGATTTGTGTCAAAGCTTTTGATTGGCCTAACTTGACCATAGAGAATATAACCAAGTCATTACAACGTCTATGAAACTGTTGGTGATCCATTAGGTCATACATGAAAATAAATATCACAAGTTGTATAACAATTGATTTGAGATATGGGGGCCTAACAAAAAACGTATGCCTGATTCTACAGAAAATTCCTGATAATCACTCGTATTTAGCTTAACTGTCAGTAGGTGTTTCTAACTGGTGTTCAAACACTTCAAGAATTTCTAATACTGTATTTTTGTTTAGACGAAAACGTAAAAAAAAAACTTCATCGTTATAAAATTCCTGAAAATTCTTTCGCTCTAAGTATCTCTTCGGTCTTCGAAGTGTTATATTCCTTAGAATGTGTAACTCATCTTCAAAGTCGTCATAATCATACAATAAATCAACCATTTCATAATATAAATAAAAGTAACCTCACTTTAATAATAACAACAATCGCCTTGAAAACAATATGGCGGAGTGTTTAACGTTGTTAATGTGGACGTTATGTTTGCTAACCGGAAGGTAGACCTCGCGTTAACTTTACGAGCACATTTACGTGAACATTAGCGCTAACCAAACATTGTAAAATCAAAAGTAGTGGTCGTTATTGCTTAACCTCATGTTAAGCCCTAACGAATAGAATAACATGACATTGTAAAATTGGGCCTTAGAGTGGGATAGACACTACTTTACTAAATTAAAGCGTTGCTAGAGAAAATATAAATTGTAACTCAACGTTAATATTTTTTAATCTATTATTATAGTATTCATGCATTCAGTTAAGCAATAAATTGATGGTCTGGGAAATGGTTGTTAAGTCTGTCCCATAATCATGTTTGTTTAAAACAATTCAAAATTTAAATGAAAAAATAAGTATTATTTAATTTCAAATACCACTAATAATTTAATTATTTGAAGATATTATTTTAAATATATATCTGAACATATTTTAGAGAATTGTTATATAACAGTATAACAGAACGTACTTGTCACATGAACTTTTGTTCTAATCACTATTCTTGCTTCTTTCATACCACCAACTCAATACTCCACCATGGCCATAATCACACTTCTACAATTCTCTTTACCAAAATATAAATTTTTAAAGTGATAAAGTTTGAAAGAAATGTTAAACATTCAAATAGTTTGAGAAATACTGACCAAGCCTGATGTTCCTCTAGCTTTGCAAAGAGTTATGGTATAGATCTGACTGCAGCCCCACAACTTGGGTTATATACCCAAGAGTGGTTGAAATGACTTACTCGTGGAGGTGGACTGGGTGTGGAGAGGTTGATGGGTGGCATTCTGGTTGCCTAATATAAATCCATTATATGTATTTATACAGGAACACTTGAAAGAATGTGTGTACTCAGATCTTCTCGTGGATAGTGATGAGCTTGTAGTAGAATTACATGTTGATACTTGCATGTTAAGTCGAAGCACATTCAAGACAAAAGCTATAGACAAAGGTAAGCCAGGTACTGTAAGGTTTAGATACCTGGTGCAAGAGGATTAAACTCCAGTTAGCACCAGTGAAGACACCGTACATGCTGTTCAAAGAGATGCTTCTGAGGGATCCTTTAGTGAAGATAAATCTCTAGGTCATTAGGTGGAGTAGAACCACCAGATACCTGGGTATAATGTTGGACGAAAAGCGCAATTTCCAGAACCACATGGAGCAAGTGTGTGGCAAAGAAAAACGTGTGATGAATAAATAATAAGCATAGAGCAAAGGACGTTCCATCCCTCTATGCATACCATCAAGAGGTATCACGAGGTTTTTCTTGTCTTCATTGAGGGTTACAGGGCAAGCATGTTCCCCGGCACATATTCGACAAAATCCACGGACGTGTTGAGAATCACACTAGGTAAAATTTCACTGGAACTGGAGGTAAAACAAAAAAATCAATGTAATGGCTGTAGAAACTTTACTTCCATTGAGTAGAACCACTGACCAGGGTCAGAGTGACAATGTCAACAGGGGCAAGAAGAAGCCTGCAAGAAAAGTGACAACAAATGAGTAAGCAGCAAACAGGGTAGGCTAACCTAGAAATTTTTCCGAGCATACATAAACATTTGAGGCTCGAACACCTAAAAATTATCCAGGGGCTTGTGCACTACATTATAAATCATGGGCCGTACAAAATTCTTCTCAATGACAGAGGACTAATTGAGACAAGGAACTGTGACTGTGGAGAGAAGGCAACATCTGAGCATGTTGTTTGGGAATGTAGAACACACAACACATGAGGAACTAGCAGTAAGCCACATTACAGGGACGCCAAATTTACGATATCTTATGTGACAGCATCCTATGGAAACTCCTCAACAAAGTGGTGGTTACGTCGACCGTCTTCTAGCACAATGTCCCAAGAGCTTACAATTAAGGCAGCATACCTGGGGTTGTGTCATTTTAGAATAATCTAAAATTCCTTGGGCAATTCTTCTTCAGATGCCTAAGCCTGTGGCACTGGTAACATTGTGTTTACTTCCTAATGTTGAACATGGCCTTACTCAATGAAGATTTAAAATCAGCTGTTCTCCTATCGGCCTTGACAATATCTATTGCAGACACAACTGCTTCCTAGAATTTTTTAGGGATTGTTAGGCGTGTGAAATGTCTGAGTTTACCTGTAAACCCATTTAAAAATGCATCAAGAGGACATTGGTTAGCTTCAAAATTTATGGCTTTGTGTTTATCTTGCAAATCCAATCAGTGAATTCCTCTACATTCTCACCAGTCCATAGTTTGATAATAGTTAGCTGCTCAAGGTGGAATCTTCTAGTGCCTTTGCATTTAAAATGGTTAAGTAGTTCTATTCTCGATGCTAAGATCCCAGCCAGATAATTAATGTAGAAAGTGGAGTTTTGTTTTAATATTATCAGAAAACTTTCTAATTTCCTGGTTTAAGAACATAATAAACTAGTTGAAATGTCGTATTGGTATTTGCTATAGTGAAATCTAATGCGTCTCCATTTAGAAGTAGTTTGGTCATGGTGTAACATTCTGTGTTTCTCCAACCATACATTGTTGATGCCTGTTCTGTTTTAGCCAAAAATACCCACCTGTGGAACAAGAGAATTGTAGGAATCAACCAGTATCTGCTTGGGTTGTTTTATGCTGTTTGTTCGTTTTCTATTTTCAGCTCCACTAACTGATGAATTACCTGCTTCAAGGCTGTTTCCAAATCAAGTCTCTTCATCTTTGATTCTGAATAGATCCAATTTAAACAAATGTTTCGGTCCTACCTTTGTTGAACACCCTCTCTGTCACTCACTGCAATAACCTCGGTGATCCACTCAATCCTCTGTTTAGCTGGCTCGACTATTATTTATTGATGAATTTCATAATCCAGATTACTGCATAAATACCCACAAAGTCAAAGTGATTCTAGTTAGGTAGTTGTGCAGCTCACCCAGTGAATCTTAGTGTCCTAACACATGTTATCGTGTTAAACTTGTGCTTAGGCACTGTGAATGTTTCCCCCACTTCAACTTGTCTAACCAGATTGTCGTAAAATTGTAGATCAACCATCCCTTTTCTTATCAGTTATCATCAGTTTGTAGCGTCTCAATGTTCCATGCTACTATTTTAAGTTAATTTGTAAGGATGGCTAGGACAAGGGTGTTTGGGGGTGACCTTAGGGTTTAGAGAGTAATCAACTAATTATACAGTGAAGTGACAGTTGTATTTTTTGTAGAAGTTTTATTATACATTGGAACCAGTTTTACTGAGGCTCTGAAGGGTGTGAGAGCGCCTAAGTTGTGTATACGACGGAGATAGTCACATATCCTCCTGAGGTCAACCGTTTGATTACCATGACCGCTCACTCATATTGAGACCATACCGGTACCCAGTCAAGGGCCTAACCACTATCCTAACTAGATCACGACTGCCCAGAGAGTGCAAGCACCATTTTCGATTTTCAACCACTCTCTCACAGTTAGATCAACCTGAGGGTAGCTCTGGGATGCATCAAAAGGCCCGAAGTGCACAGGATGCATTTCTCACACCTGGATATGCTAACTACGCTATACTGGGCCTCTTCTTGGTTCCGTGATGTTTGGTTGGCTGAGCTTACCGTAACTTATACATTTCTTAGACTTCAGTCTTACAGCTAACATCATAATGAATACAAAACAAAATTAGATGACTAATACTAAGTAGAGGGCATTATAAAGAATTAGTTTAAGCTAAAACAATGATTTGGTTCTTTCAGACACTGTACTGTCATGGCTCTGCTATTGTGCAATGAACCATATTTATTGCAAAGGAAAATAAAATCTTCATAGACATTTTTCATGTTTTGTATAATGTTGTAAAAAGTGCATTATTATGATAGTTATTTTCATTAATAGTAAGTAAAAGTAAAAATATATTTGGATGAAACCCAATTGAAAATCTATCTTTACTGGTTTGTCACACATTAAAATCAATTTATCTATTAATGACATAGAGAAAAAAAAGCCTGAATATAAGAATTTTAAAAAAAACTTAACATTTTAAGATGAAGATATGCATTATAAAAAGATCACTGTGTTCTAACATTTAAATATAAATATTTGAGTAACTTATCTACAAAAGAGTTATCAAAATGATAATTTATTAAAAGTTTCAGTGCTTACCATGCTGAATTCCCATTTCTGTGATTCTGAGATGTCCTCCTTTAATCATGGCCTCATAATTAGGTTTGATTTGAGTTAGTTGTAGCCCTAACAATCCATACAATGGTTGAGAGCCATCATGAGATGTATCCTTGCACAAAAACATTGTTCCCACTTCCTTTGTAAGTGTACGGTGGATCTATAACAATATACATAATCACAATTGAATGTGGAACATAACTCTCATATTAATTTGTTAATTTATTAAAAATGGACCTGCATTATTCTAGGCAAAAGGGACATTTGATGGGAGTAAATTTTCTGTACCTGAGCCTATTTTCAAATAAATGTCATGATAATATATGAAAATACAGAGAATCTGCATGTAATATCTAGCATTCAAAGTAGTGTAATATTTAGGTATGGTTTTATTGTCTTTTAAATATCGCCTTAAATTAAACATATTATGGAAAAAAATATTTATATTTCCTTAAATGTAGAGAATTCTTAAAGGTAACTACTATTAATTATTTTCCATTTTAGGAAAGTATTTAAAATTCTATGTTTTTTGTATCATGTGCAAAAAGTCACAAAACAAAACAAATCAATTATATTAGTTAAAGGTGTGGATTCTAAAATGTACCTTTTTATGCTACTATCGATGTGGTGTAGCAAAGTGGCATCAATCATTTAACCTATTTTTCAAAAGGTGACCAACCGGTCTAGGGGTTTGGGGTTCAATCCTTGGTCCAGGCACAGATTTATCTGATTGCCAAACCCTTCCTTCACCTCTGACAATACATGTATTAATCACAACTTGTGAATGTGTGGAATAGCCAGGCCTCCACCATGATTTAAATTCCACGTTAAACTGTAGGTCCTCCATTTCATCTCACAATCACCCTACCATTATACATTAGCGTTTGTATAACCTGAATGGGTAGTAAGACGCGGTGCTAATAATAATAACCTATTTTTCACTCACTATGTGTCATTAACGAATGTCTCCTCACAATGTTTTCATTCATACTCACTACCTGGAGAGACCCAAGTGACCAAAAGATTAAGTATGTTAGACTAAGACAGCCTATGCTAATGTCCAGAGTGTTTTGAAGTCTTTCTAGTCTTAATTTAAGTAATTTGTTTACATGTATACAGAGATAATTTCTTAGTTAGTGCATGTTAACTACGCCAATGGAAATCCAAAAGATTTACAAAATAAAGAGTGAAAATGAAAGTTTAAACAAAGTGATACATTTTGATATTTTTTTTAAACAAGACTGTTAAAAGAAATACTTTAGGTACATCTTATAACAGGGTGGCTACGAAACATATTTTACAAAATTCTCTGACTTTTCCAGGCAACATTTTTCAATTTTCCCTGACTACTTTTTTCCAGTTTTAATGGTGGATAATTACTTGTTTTATTTATTATTGATCACATATTAAAAAAAGTTTGTGTCTACTAAACAAACGGTTTTATCAGTTAGTTTAAAAATTAAAATGTAATTTGTTAGAGTTCAATTATTACCGTCAAAACGTTCATGTTTGTTTACATTTGTAGTTCACTATAACACTGACAGATGTCTTATGAATATAGTCTTAAAAAGCTTTTTTAAATAATAAACCGTTAGTCATGTTCCAACCAAGCGCTGTACCGGTCATGCTATAATTTGTGTTAGCAATAGTTTATACATATTGTGTATTTCGATCACTACTCTGCCCAACAGGTTATGGGTCCAGATTATGCAAGTTACGTGATCGGAAAAAAAACAATACTTTGATTAAACGAAAAGTTATAAATCAAAAAAGTGCATAAGTACAACGATTAGTTAGCCTAACAAAATGACGCATGCAAACGTGACTCATTCGACACGAATTGAGATGATGTCACGCAACAACTACAATACATGGAAAATACAAGCCGGAGCCTTGTTAATAAAATATGATAAATGGGGATATGGGGGAGAAATACCACAACCCGAAAAGGTTGGCGAAAATGCGGTGCTTGTTGACGCGCAAGCCGCACAAGAAGCTTGGCTAGCGGCTGATCGGAAGGCAAAAGCTGATTTGATCATGTCCATCAATCCATCTGAATTAAAACAAATTCGGGGATGCGTTACTTAACGCGACGTATGGCTCAAACTAGAATCAATCTATGCATCAAAGGGGCTCGCTCGCAAGGCAACATTGCTCAAACGTTTCACACAACACAAGATGCAAGATGGCGACGATGTGACTGAACATTTCGCTGGATTTTTTGACGCTGGGGATAAGTTGCAAGCAATGGAAGTGGACATAAACGGCGACCTGTTGATGATCATTCTGCTATATAGTCTCCCCAGCAGTTATGACAACTTTTGATGTGCAATCGAATCGCGTGAAATTTTACCTAACGCTGAAACGTTGAATTTGAAAGTCTTGGAAGAACATAACACGCGTGCTCAGGAAAACGAAAGTTCCCCCATGTTTGCCAAGTCAGGAAAACCGTTTGTAAACCGACCGAAAGGTGGTACGAGCAGTAGTGCTGGATCCAAACAGAAACGTAAACAAAAACCACAACTAAATTTTAAATGCGGCTTTTGCAAAAAGAAAGGACACAGGAAGGCCGATAGTTTCTTTAAAAAAAAGGTTGAGCGAACAAACAGCAAATAAAGCTGAGGAGGCTCAATGTTTTTTTGCCGACAAAGAAATTATAAAATCAAGCAACATAAACAACCTTTGATGCATTCATAGTCGTTGCACATATCACTTATGCAACAATGAACATGCATTCATGAGTGCGAAGAAAATGCACAGAAATCTTAAACTTGCCGATGACAGTACCATACAAGTAAAAGCGAAAGGTGACGTGCAAATCACCACTGTGAACAGTGTGACAGACTATCACATTGAAAGACCCCTTATATGTACCCGACCTCCGAACGTACCTCATCTCTGTGGCAAAAATTGTTGACCACAATGTGACATTCTTGAAAGATCGCGCGACCATAAAAGGAATAAAAAGTGACATTAAAGTTGTTGCGCATAGAATTTGAGACTTATTCTAATTATATGAAAGCGATCAGCAAGTGTGCATGGTCAAAGGATCAAAAGTTCTAAAAAGTGAATTAGAAATTTGGCACACTCGACTTGGTCATTTGAATTCGAGAGACATGGTCAATATGCTCAAAAACCAATGTATGATCGGTTTTAAATTCAATGATTCAACTGACTTAAAACGATGTCACACCTGTCTTGAAGGAAAAATAACATCAACTCCCTTCACCAAACGAGATGTAACCTCAAAAGAGTTTATGGAGTTAATCCATTCCGACGTCAATGAGGGAAGCAACTCAAGGTGGAGAACATAATTTTATAACCTTCATAGTAGACTTCAGTTGATGATGTCAAGTCTACTTCCTTTGTCACAAGGGGCAGGTCACTGAGAAGTTTATTGAGTTCAAGAATCTAGCCGAAAATTAGACAGGGCATAAGATAAAAGCTCTTCAATCAGAAAATGGCAAAGAATATTGCAACAATAAAATGGATTTCATCCTCAAAAGTGCAGGCATCCAACGATGACTAACAACGCTGCGGAAAGGAAAAATCACACTCTGGTTGAGGCTGCTCGGTGCATGCTACTCGAGTCCGAAGTGCCACTGTCCTTTTGGGCTGAAGCTATAGCGATAGCCAATCACATCTAAAATCGATGCACAACAAAAGGGTTGTCTGAAGGAACTCCATACGAAAGATGGTTGGGAAGACGGCCAAATATCTTGCATCTTCGTAAATTCGGGGAGAAAGCAATCATCCTCGACAAGTCTCCCAATAAAGGCAAGCTCGAGCCCAAAGGTAAGAAAGGGGTCTTTGTCTGCAACTTTGACTCTTCCAAGGCCTACCGGGTATGGCTACCAAGTTAACGAAAGATCCATATCTCCAGGGACGTAGGATTCTTGGCCAAGCACATGCACATCTGCAGAATTACTTCAAGAAGAAGAAATATCTTGTCAACATGAAGAAGGAAGGTTCAATGATGAAGAGTCCTCGAAAAAGGACGTAGAGATCAGTCCAAACGCACTGGAAGATGATGAACCATTTCATGGATTCGAGGTGAGCAACAAGCTCATAAAGGTGCCACAGGCACCAAATCCGACATGCTGGCTTAGCAAGGATCCGGCAGACCAAAGTTAATGCATACCGGAAGAAGGAGTGGCCCCATTAAAATATAACAGCCTGCGGCCAACCAGGCCGATCAGAACCTTGCTCTCAACAATGATTCGCCATATGGTAAAGATACTGGGCATTCAAACACTGCATCGTCTCAACAAACTATAGAGCACAACAACGTTTAAAGTAACAAGGAAGATGGATCGTTTCATAATGCCCCAGTTGCAATGAATGCCTCAGAGATTCACATCGACAGTGCCATGAAGGGGCCAGATCGCGAGGAATAATTCGATGCAATATATTACAAGATCAGATGCTTGGTCACCAACGACACTTGGGAAATCGTTGATAGACCGACCAACGATAGAGTGATCGAATTCAGGGTGGTTCTCCGAAATAAGTATAATCCTGATGGAACGTTACTTCAAAGGAAAGTCAGGGTGGTTGCAAGAGGTTTCGCCCAAACACCAGGAATCGACTTTGTGGACACTTTTCTCCAGTTGCCAGGATCGAATCATTTTGGTTACTGATGGCATTGTCAGCTAAGCTCAACTTAAAAGTCTCAAAGCTCGACATTACAACAGCCTATCTGAATGGTGACATCGACACACTAACATTCATGGAACAGCCGGACCTGCTTGTTGAGGCACTACAAAAGATGATTAGGACTGAAAATGACAACAGCATTGTTGGGAAAGCAAAAGACATGCTTCATAAACTGAAATCCGGTAACAAAGTCTGCAAACTTCGGAAGGCCATTTACGGGCTCCGTCAAGCTGGTCAACAGTGGCATGCTAAATTAAGTACAACCTTAGAATCCATCGGGTTGCAGCCCACAAACTCTGACCCATGCGTGTATGTCGATAGTCGAAGTAAACACCCAGTCTACTTGCTCATCTATAATGATGACATCGTTATCGCTTTTGGAAACCCGTAACAAACGAGAGACATTAAAGGTGAACTGTCAAATAAATTTGATGTAAAGGATCTTGGAGCTATAAATCATTGTTTAGGAATTGAAGTGAACCAATCCAAGGACAAAGTCACGATATGTCTGAGTGGCTACATCAGGGATGTTTTAAATAAGTTCGGGATGGATGACTGCAAACCAGCAAAGACACCGATTTCAACCGGGGTCAAGTTTGATTCTTCCTCCACTACCACAGAAGAAATAAAGTAATATCCATTCAGAGAGTTGATTGGAGCCCTCATGTACATCACCATCAGTATTAGTCTCGACATCGCTTATGCAGTCAACATGCTGAGTCAATATAATAATTATCTTACTGGCAAGCTGCCAAGCGTGTGCTAAGTTATCTGCAAGGAACTGTTGACAAGAGGTTGGTCTACTCCAGGGATGATGAAGGCATTTCTGGTTTCGCAGACGCCGACTGGGGAAACTGTGATACTGACAGAAAGTCCTATACAGGTTACACTTTCACCTTGTCTGTAGCGGCGGTATCATGGTGCTCAAGAAAGCAGAGAAGCATTGCTTTATCTTCAACCGAGGCAGAATATATGAGTCTCACCGAAGCTGCGAAGGTAGCAATCTTCCTAATGAGCTTCTTGCAAGAACTTAGTTTAAAGGAGTTGTCGAACATCCTTATTTTCAATGATAATCAATCAGCTGGAAAATTGGCACATTACTCCGTCTTCCACTCAAGATTGAAACATATAGACAAAGTTTCATTTATTCGTCAAGCTCTCCAAGATCGCCCACTAATGCTTGAATATCTAGCCACTGAGGATATGGTAGCTGACATCTTAACAAAACCTCTTCCTGGAGCCAAACACGAGAAGTGTGTCAACGAATTGGGTTTACGTGCTTGATTGTTACCTATTGACCTTTTGGACTCAAAATTGAGAGAGGGGTGTTGGAGTTCAATTATTACCATCAAAACTTTCATGTTTGTTTACATTTATAGTTCACTATAATGTCGACATGTATCTTATGAATTTAGTCAAAGTTTTTTCAAATAATAAACCGTTAGTCATGTTCCAGCCAAGCGCTGTACCGGTCGTGCTATAAATTGTGTTAGCAATAGTTGATACATATTGTGTATTTCCATCACTTCTCTGCCCAACATTATTTTATTTAGGTATTATTAACTTTTGTTTTAGTGTTTAGTTTCAAAATTAATGAGATATTTTAGACATATTTTTTAAATCCCTGCCTTTTCTTATTTTTGGTTAAATTCCCTGACATTTCCCTGCCATCCAAATTTCCCTGACTTTTCTAGGTTTTCCCTGTTTGTAGCCACCATGTATAACTATAATTTAATAAAAACTAGGATTTCCAAATTTACACATTATTTGTAACAAGATAAAAGTTGTGGAAAGTCAACTACATATTTAATTTTGAAAATACTTTGAAACATGATAAGGTTAGCTATGGTGGGCTTGGAAAGGATGAATTTTGTTTTACACACATATTCAGACACAAACATCAATGAGCATGTAAACTAGGGTTTTTAAAAAGTTTATATTAGTGGGACCTAACTACATTTCATTCTGCTTTGTTTATGTGTATTTCTTAATTACAATAGATTCACTTAAATTGAAGTATTTTTGCACTAAAATCCTCTTCATACTATCAAAAACATAAAAACCTTCATTAAACCATTATTTTGCTCAGTCATAAAACCACAAAATGATTTTAAAATTTTTACCTTGCACTAAATTAGATTTGTTTGGACAAGAACATAAAACATCTTAAGATTGATGGTTAAGTATCTTCAAAGAAAACGTGCTTGTTATGTTATACGCATGCAATCTTTTATGCAGGAACAAAAGTAAATATGGGACTTTAAGTAAATTCACTTAATCTGATGTAAAACAAACTTTTAATGATTCAACCACTCAACTAACTTTACAATTAGGCGGCATTAGGCAAATGGGCAGTTGATGTATAAATATATATTACTATGCATATATAACAACATCAAATGTGCATGCATATATATATATATGCATTACATCTTATTATAAGTACTATATTTTCATTATTTAGTGCCTATTTGGTTTATTTGTGTCTATTTCATGTTCATGCATAAGAGCCTTAAAGCGCCTATTTCAGCTTTGTCCTCTCTATTTTTCCTATTGTTGAATTTTCTGCTGAATGAGAAAGTCCAGTTTTTCTTAGAAACCCTAACTTGCAGCATACTTGTTTGAAGTAGGTTTGAAGATTGACACTTGTTAACCCTTTTGCTGCATATTTAGTTTTTACTTCTTACCTTTAGAAATGCTAATTATAAGTAAAAAATTCAAACTCTGAAAATTTGCTTAATGATCATGATTATGATCAAATAATGTGATTTTCAACTAGTAATACCTTTTAAATATGAAATTTAGCACCACGTTATCTATAAACCACATAATATATATTTTATATTGATACAAAATTTATATGTCACATTTTACCATAATGCAATGTTATTCTGCTATCAGAACCATTCTTTATTTTATTAGCAGTCCACAATAGTGTCAAACCCATCGCTAAATGAAGATTTGACAGGCCTAACATTGGCCTAATATAGGTCTTGTGTAAGAAAAAGAAAACTTTTGAAAATCAGGTTATATCAACACAACGTGAACAATTTTGTGCTACATTGGTACTTTACTTAGTGTAGTCTATAAGATCATATATCTGTGTTAGGCATGGTTACAAAATAGGAACCAGGTAAAGAACAAAAATAAAATATCAATTAGAAGAAATAAAATAAATTTTAAAACTCACTGAATTATTGAGTTTTTTAATTGCCATACTAGACAAATATTATATTTATTACCCTTCACATGGCACGAATTCATCATTCATAAATTAAATATTACTAAAACAGTAGAATAATAGGGCAATATAACAAATACTACACTAATAAATCTCTCAACAATGATTTCTGACACATAAATATTGCACGTGTGCTACAGATAGTGAAATGCGGAAGTAAACAAGTGCTACTATTGTTTTGATTTAGTAGATGGTAACTGACAACATCTCAAAACTTACACCAGATGTCATAGGTGCATGGGCATGCTAGTATTAAAAATTCAGCATTCTAACACTCTTGTGGTTATTTCCGACTGCCGCAACAAAGGTAGATAAAGTTTACATGCCGTGGGGTAAAGTTTACATGCCGTGGGGTAAAGTTTACATGCCGTAGGGTAAAGTTGATTTCCGCAGTCAATGGCTATAATGCTGAGACCGGATATACCCGATTAACGCAACAAAAGGGTTAAATAGCTTCCAATGAACGCAAATTGGGCGAAGGACAATGGGAGGCATCCATCTTGTGAGGAAAAAACAATTCAAAATTTTGCCCCTTGACATTGTGTGAAGTACGATTAAGCTTTTAGAATTAAAAAAAAATTATATCTGAAAATATAACCCATTTCACTACTGAAAATCTATAAATGTATCTAGTGATTAGTAGCATGTGACCTGCTTCAACGGTCTAATGGCTTAAGGTGTCAACTCTCGCAGTAGACTGGACTGACAATGACGGGCTGATCGAGCTTTTAATCTTGGTCTGATGTACTTGTATTTTTACTAAATGTTTTCCCCACTCCCCTTCCACTCAAATGTCGATACACTTTGTCTAAATTAAACCTTCCTAAATCCTAGCCTCAAAATTATTAGCATGATTAGTACAGCCCGAACAAGTAAAGATATGTGGCGCTTCAAAAAAAAGAAGAGAAAAAAAAGACAGCAATGTGAATTGGCTGTAGGTGATAAAATAGCAGTTAGTAAAATCAATATTAGATTGTTTATTGTGCAATTGGTTTTTTCCCCCCTAAGTGTTTATTATATTGCACAAGTTTCATATTTTTAATGCCTACTGGGGTGCCTGAATCCCATATTTTAAATGCCTAATGGGGGGCCTAAATCCCATATTTTAAATGCCTACTGGGGGGCCTAGATCCCATATTTTAAATGCCTACTGGGGTGCCTAGATCCCATATTTTAAATGCCTACTGAGGCGCCTAAATCCCATATTTTAAATGCCTATCTGTTTGCATATTTTAACATTTTTGGAGCTTACAAATCCGCCCAGTACTTATAATATTAGGAAAACAGAAGCATATAATTTAGGTAATATGCCTCTAAAGAAAAGTAAATATTTATTCTTTAAATATAAATACTTGCATCGGTTTGGATTTAAAAAAATTTCATATATGTCCAGTACGAATATAACGAGCAAATATCTCCAAAATGGCAATTATTAAAAAAAATTGATATCAAGAGACTAATAATCCAAGTGTCGCAGTTTATAATTTTGATAAAATATATTTAATTTGATTCACAGTTTACAATAAAAGTATACACCAAAAATCTAATATTTGTTTTGCTAGTAGATAACTCTCAATCTGGAAAGATATAATTTTATTTTTAAATAATATATGTTATTGTTATTATTAATAATAACAATAATATAAAAGTATAATATAATAATAAGAAGTTGCTGCTGGTAATAAGACAGAAAACAGTGAACAAAGTTTTTAAAACAAAAATCACTATTCGTTACTCGTTTTTCTCCTGAAATATCTTCCCTAGCCATTCAATCTTATTTGACTAAAAAACTCAATCTTGAATACCTTGTCTGTTCAAAATTGAAAACTAAATTTAACTCATATTCCTCCTTCCATATTTCTGTCAAAGAAAATTATTTTCCCATGATAAACATTGGTGATATTTGGCTGTCTGGCTGTCTCATTGCACCTTACTATGGGAAAATGCTGCCGAAGCAGATAATCTGTGAGAGTCCCCCTGTGTGTCTGCCCCGGTAAAGGCTACTGTTGCATCTGAACTTGGCTCTCAAGAGGATTCAATTCGATCCCCACTCATGATCATCGATGGAGGTCTGGAGGCTGCCTCCCAACCCATCTCCCAGTGAATAATAGTGATATTCTATTATATTATCAAAATGTTTGTAGTCTACAAATCAAAGCAAGGGAGTTATTTACAAATATTTGTTTGAATGAATTCTCTATTATTTGTTTAGTTGAAACTTGGCTCTCTTGTGAGTTTTTTAATGAAAATTACTTTCCCCCTAGCTATAATGTTTATAGAGCCGATAGGTTATATGATGAAGCTACTGTCTCAAGGGGTGGTGATGTTCTCATTTCTGTCATTGATTCTATTTCTGGTGTGGCCAGGAGAAATAACCTAGAAAATAATATGGAATGTGTCTGGATTGAAATCCCAGCATTTGATCGACAAAAACTGTTAATTGGTAACACATATCTTGCTCCCCAAATAACAGTTGAAGCATTTAATAATGATTTTACATTTCTTGAAGGTGCTTTGGCTAACTATCCTTATCGAATAATACTATTAGGTGAATTTAACTGCCCCAAAATTGATTGGAAATATCATCATGCTCAAAGCATTTCACATTTCTACATTACATTAAAAGCTACTCAACTTCTTGCTTCAGCTAACATATTAGGATTAGAGCTTAATGAAGCTGATAATGACACTAACCTCCTTGACCTTGTTTTTGCTAATTTTCACCACCCCTTAGTAACACATAGCTCTCAATCACTAGTCAATATTGATTTGGCTCATCCCCCCTTATTGATTTCACTTGATGTACCTATTGCTACAAAAATTAATGACACCCCCACCACTTATATTGATTATGCACGCGGTGATTACCTTAATCTTTACAATGCTGATTGGTCTTGTGTTTATTCTACTACGGATGTTAATTTGGGTGTAGATAATTTTATCAATTTAGTCCAAAGGAAGATCAAAACGCATATTCCTCAAATTACCATTCGTAATTCATCCTAATATCCAAATTGGTTTTCTTCTACTCTTAAATACTATTGTAGGAAAATACAGTTTTTTCAAAACGTTTAAACTAACAAATAATGGTGTATTCTATTCACATTTTTCTCAAGTTCGTAAATTGATTATAACTACTTTGATTATAGATAGAGCCAATTGGATGAACACAATTGAAAATAGTATTAAATGCAAACCCAAAGAATTTTTGAAATTTGTTAAAAACAATTGTGTGAATAAAGTACCCCGTCTAACCTAGAAATTAATAGCAGGGTTATAGCGGATTCTGTATTAATTGCTAATGAATTTGAGAGCTACTTTCATTATGTTTATAATCCATCTCTTCCTGTCTTGCCCTGCCCCGTTATTGAAACAAGCGCGCCCTTGTATCCATGCCACATTACATCCTTGGATGTCGCTAGTGCTATAAAAAATTGAGTTCATCTAGATGTGCCGGAACAGATGGAACTCCAAGTTTTATTGTTAAAGGCAGTGCCAGCATTTTTAGCCCTTTGTTAGCCTATATCTTTAACATTAGCCTGTCCAATGAAACTTTTCCTCTTACATGGAAACAATCTGTTGTCATTCCTATTTATAAAAAAGGGGAAAGAACAAATACTTGTAATTTTATACCAATTTGCCTCTTAAACACTTTCTCCAAAGTATTTGATAAAATCATACAAGAGCATACTTTCCAGCCCCTTAAAAATAAGCTTTCTCTTAATCAACATGGCTTTATAAAAATAAATCTACTGTCACTAATTTAGTAGAATTTCTTGGGCATGTTGCCCAAGGTCAGATTGATGCTATTTATTTTGACCAAAGTAAGGCATTTGACTTATGTCAGCATAGTATTATTCTCTCTAAGCTTGGTAATTTTGGCCTTTCTCAATTATATGTAAATTGGTTCAGTTGCATGAAAAATCATTCGTTATTAAAATTGATTCACACACTTCAAATACATTTTTAGCCCCCTGTGGCATACCACTGGGTTCTAATTTAGGTCCTCTTCTCTTTAATGTGTTTATTGATGATATTGGTAATTATTTGAACTCATCTAATTATTTACTCTTTGCTGATGATGTAAAATTATTTAAAAATATCAAATCTATTGCAGATTGTATAGAGTTACAGAATGATTTAAATGGTATTCTACAAAGGTATTTTTAAAATGGAATGTCTATTAATAAATTTAAGACCAAATTTATATCTTTTAATAGGAAAACTAATCCTTTCTTTTTTACTTATAAATTGGGAAATGAAAACATAATTTGCACCCTTTATATGAATGATCTTCGTGTTCTCCTGGATAACCAACTTTTTTTCCACTATCATGTTGACCATGTAATTTCCCAGTCATTGAAATTACTTGGACTTATTAAATTAATTATGTCATCATTTAATAACGTTGACTATTTTTTATGTCTGTATTACACCCTGGTTAGATCTAGGTAAGAATATGCTACTGTTGCTTGGAATTCCATTACCTTAACTGACTCTCTTAGGTTGGAAAACGTTTAAATAAAATGTGTCGCTGTGTGCTATGATATATTCTTTAGTAACAGGATTTATTATGATTAAGACGGAATTCGAAACCTCTTAGGGCTCCAAACTCTCTTCTCGCATGGACTTTATTGTGATGCCCTTTTTGTTTTTAATATTTTCAATAGCAAAATTTCTTGAAAATTTGCCCTTGATCATGTAGGCGTTCATATCCCTTCTCGGGCTTCTCGTATTACAAAATTATATTTTCTCAATAGCTCTTATAAGGTTAGCCCTATAGGTCTGTGTCCATAGCGCCAATTCTAGAGTTGTCGAATTCGACTTCTATCATAAAAGAAAAGCTAAACTCAGAATTATTTAAGGATATCCAATATCAATAATATATCAGTTAGAGGTTCTGCCTATAATTTTGTTAATTTACAATATTCTGATTTATTTTTTGCATATTGTTACTGCTTTTAACCACTCTTTAGTTATTTGCTATTATTGAATTTTTTTATCCTTATCATTATTAATTACTTTTTTTTGTAACTTTTCATCATTATATAACATTATTTAACCATTTTTGTTTATTTTATTTTCTCGTGTAATTATATGTATTTGTATGGCACTTGTGTACTTTTCAGTGCTGGCCTGTTATAGGTCTTACGACTGTTGGCCAGCTCTATAATAAAGGAAATTTAAAATTGAATTATTATTATGATTATGATCATAATCATTATTATTATTATTATTATTAAATTACTCTCAATCTGGAAAGATATAATTTGATTTAATAATAATAATAAAGGAAATTGAAATAATTTATTATTATTATTAATTATCTAGAGGAAACACAGAAAAATTGGTACAATATGCTTTTAAGCTTTTATACATATTATACATACTTTGAAGCAAAAAAAGTATTGGATATTAAGAGAAGGGGAGAGAAATAGTAAAAAAGAAGAGAAAAGAGGGTGAGAAAAGAAGAAAAGAGAGGGTGAGAAAAGAAGAAAAGAGAGGGTGAGAACAGAAGAAAGAAAACAAAAAGAGAGGGAGGAACAGAGGGAAAGAAATGAAGGGAGAGGTAAAGAGATGGAGTGAGATTAAAATAGAGAGGGAGATGGAGGGAGAGGTAAAGAGAGGTAGGGAGGTAAAGAGAGGTAGGGAGGTAAAGAAAAAGGGAGGGAGAAAGGGAGTTAAGATGAGTTACATACATATTTGACTTTTTTTAATATTTGATTTTGTTTAAGACTTGAGAAACTACCCCACCTTTCCTTTCACATGCCACCGGAAATAGGACAAAGAAAATTCAACTTGACAGGATTTAAACCAAGTATTAAAAAGTGGGTTGTTCTAGAGATTATGCATTTTATTCACTGCAAAACTCTTACAATGGATTAATATTGACTCATTTTAATCAACTAAGTATTTAGCTTTAACTAATATTATTGGTTTCCCACAATTATACTTTCCTTGTCTCTTATC
>CABFOV010001087.1:103968-135359 GCA_902141375.1 Timema poppense
TTTTTTTTTTTTTAATTTCCACATATACTGCAACCTGCAACATTTATTTGGTATATTAGATTCTTATTTTAGATTAAATGCAATTTGTTTCCTGTACTGCACCCAGTTTGCCAATAATGCTTTGAATAAATGTTTTTATGACAATGGCTAATAAAGAACTCTTTTTTCTTAGTGTGGTTATATTTAACTCAGGAATGGATCTTCCAATACTCACTATTTTGAAGCGATCTTCAAAACTTCTAACAGCAGAAGATGTAGACCTATACTACAAATAACGCACTTGCACCTACCTAAGCCTATTATTATAACTACAGCTGCTCATTCCACTCATTATTGTGTCATACACATATAAAACTTACACTTTTATTTGTTAGATCTCACTGATACACAAATAAAAAAATCATCTGTTGCAATAAAACTACACAATAGATTTGAAGGCACGAATGAGGTCAGTCACTTTTAACTTTTGATATTTATTTTTCCACACAGAACCCTTCTTAAATCCTATTCTCATCCTCTTAAACTTATACTTTGTAACTTTTTGTTTGAAAAGGGTGGAGTAGTAGTATGCAAGGGTATATTTCAGTGACATCGGGCATAGGGCTTCAGTTGTTGTTAAGTCGTAACTTGGTTGTTTATGGCATCACAAGTAAGAACTTCATTACCAGTGCTATTAGTTGGAAAGACAGAAAAATATAGACTTTCAACTACCATACGAAAGAATAGTACATGTTTTACATGCATGTTTAAGTAATTTCATACATGGAAGGTTTTTTTCAAACCCAGTGAGACTTGAATTACATTTAAATGATTGCAGGTACCAGAAGAATATTTTGGTAAACATAAAATAAAATCGTTACATATTTTGGTAAACATAAAATAAAATCGTTACATATTTTGCCTTGTTTACCCTGACACGATGCCAGTTAGTATAAAATGACCACATAATTTCATAAAAATAAATTTAATGTTATTAATATTTTTACAAAGTATCCAAATTTCATTTGAAATATAAATGTCTCCTTTCTGGTGTATGTCTACAATAAATTAAAGAAAAATATTTACCGTTGCATGCCAAGACTGAGTTACACGGCGTGCCATGGTCGTCATTCCTTCCCAATGGCAGTCAATGAAAGGAACTATGTCGTGATCATTTGAAAACATCTTGCGTGGTTTCCCTTCTTTTACTGAAGCCTGCATTAAATTACCAATTGCTGTCACACACATTTGAGGAAATGCTGAAAACACATTTTTTTTAAATCATCTAAATGTTATAAGGATGGTTTTTAGTCATCTAATTGTAATAAACACACATTTTTTTAAATATCTAATTATATATTATTTGTTCATGTCTCATTCCCCAAACCAACTAGATATATGTATGCACAGATTAAACATTTAATGGGTATAACTTGTGTACATAATTATCACAAGTGTTTTCATAAAATAAAACACTGCCTTTTTGTAAAAAAAAAAGTCTTTATCTCAATTAGGCTGTGGTGACATAGCCTTTTTGTAAAACTACAAGATACCTCCAGCCTTAATGTGATGGAAACAATTTACCACAATGAAGCTGTCCAAACTTCAGACATTTTATAAAAAGGTAACCCAACCAGCCATTTTGTTACCCCGGGCCGTTTAGTAAAAAGGCTAACACATACAGCCATAATGTAAAACTTCCCCTTTCAATAGGTGCCCTGTCTTTCCTCTGCTACAGGTGTTTGTTTGGCAATGACACAATGGCGGCTTTACCAACAAGTGTAGAGTGTTATTTACAAAGTGATTTTTCTGCTGTTTCAAACGTAAGTGAAAGTGTTTTAGGGGATAGAATTAGTTGAGTTGAATTCCAAAGAAATGTTTTATATTACCGTGAATAAGTCCTACGAGGGAAGAGAGAAGTCACTGAAGAAACCATGGAACAAACAGCAAGTGTTGGAGGCTATGCAGGAGGTAAAAAGAAACAGAATCAATAATTACGGCAGGTGGACGACGAACGCATTCACAATAATATGTTGCCACTAAGTAAGATGTTATGGATTCTGGAGGAGAGTAACATTTGATTATGAAGCATAAAGATTGGAATGAGCCAATCAACATTATTCTACCACTTGATGAGTACTGCAGGAGCATAATTATTTTAAGGTTTATTCTGGCAAGGGGTTAACCCATTCTTGTACATTTCCTTGGAAGTCAAGAGTGTTGGGTTGCCATCCTGCTGAAAATAGCATATATCTCATATAGATTGCATCCTGTTGACGAGTGAGCACAGTGCGACCGATGGACCTTCCAGGCTTGTTGGCGACATCGAGATCAACAAATTTAAGTAATCGTAATACAGTAGAGCGCCGGAAATCCGGACGTCAAAAATTCAGAGCGTCGCAAATCCGGATTGGCGGTGAGAGCAGGTAGGTGAGGTAGTGGAAGGTGTCCTTGAGAGTTCAACGACTTAGCCAGTCACCTCTCCTTGGTCACGTGCTTGCCTCAGTTCTGTGCTATCATTTACAAACTTTACAGCAGTGGTGAGACCTTCGTCGTATAGTTGCCTTGTGACCTTTTAGTGTGCGAGTTAAAACAGTACATATTTTTACTTTGTTAATCATGTCATCATTATCAAATAAAAGGAAACATAAAATTTTTATCTATGGAGGATAAGTTAGAAATTCTACAAAGACTGTCTAAAAGGGAAAGTGGTGCATCTCTCTCTAAAATATATGGTGTAGGAACTTCAACCATTAGCGACATTAAAGCAAAGAAAGACAGTTTGCAACGTTTTGCTTCAAAACTAGATTCTGAAGAAGGTTCACAGAAAAGAAAAACCACAAGAACGGCAAAAAAAACAGTGCATTGGAAGACACTATGTACATTTGGTTTACGCAGAGGAGAAGTTTAGGTGAGCCTATTTCTGGTCCACTCATTTGTGAAAAGGCGATCCAGATGAATGAAACACTTGGCAGGCCTACAGATTTCAAAGCTTGTTCGGGTTGGCTGAAGAATTTTAAAATGAGGCACGGGATTAGAGAACTGGATGTCCAAGGTGAAATATTATCTGCTGATAATGCTGCTGCAATGATATTTAGGGAAAAATTTGTTAGCCTGACAATTGAGGAGGGCTACACAAGAGATCATGTTTACAACGCTGACGAAACTGGGCTAAATTGGCGTTCCCTACCCCGGAAGTCATTGGATTCTCGTAGAGAAAAATTTTCTCCTGGATTCAAGGATGCAAAGGAAAGAGTAACAGCAATGGTTTGTGCTAACGCAAGTGGTTCTCACGCTTTGGATCTGTTGGTTATCGGTAAAAGTAAAAAGCCACGATGCTTTAAGAACATTAAAACCTTACCTGTAATTTACAGGTCACAAAAAAAAAACAATGGATGGATGCAGCAATTTTTACTGAATGGTAAAAAGGTATTTTCATTCCCAGTGTTAAAAAACATAGGAAACAAAACAAAAAAGAAGGCAAGGTGGTCCTCATCATTGACAATGCCCCAAACTCACCCCTGTCTTAATGTCTTGAACAAAATAGACGATAATATTCAAGTCATGTTCCTGCTTCCAATAACCTCCATACTACAACTGATGGACCAGGGGGGTCATAGAAAAATGAAAAGAATTTATAGAAAACAGATGCTTCGTCGGCTCTTGCTAGCTGAAAGAGACAAAAAAAGTGTGCTGCGTTTGTTAAAAACCTCAGCCTAAAGGACGCCATTTACATGGTAGTAGATGCCTGGGGATCTCTCACTGACAACTTAAGAAATGCCTGGAGAAAATTGTGGCCAATCCCCGAAACCCCAAATCAAGGAAAGATGAGGCAAACTCTCAGTTCCATCGGATGCCAACACTCCTACTGACGCTGAAGTTGTGGCTCTATTCCAGACATTGCCTGTATTTGAACAGTGCGATGAACTTGACGCAAGGGAGTGGTTTGAAAGTGATGGCAATGACTGGTTATCAGCATTTGAATGATGATGAAATAGTTCATCAGGTAATTGAGGACAATGATAATGGAAGCAATGTAAGAGAGAGTGAACGATGATAAAGAAATGGATGCTGAAGAAGCTGCCGGTCCTTCACACTCAGATGCCTATGAAGAATTCCAGAGAGCTATGAACTGGTTAGAGAGGCAACCTGAGGGGACAGCGACACAACTCCTACTTCTTAAAAGACTGAGAGACGTGGCTGCAAAGAAATATACGTCAAGTCTTGTACAAAAAACAATTAAGGACTTTTTTACCCACAAAGTTTCCATTAATTACTGTAGATTCTTGTTGGGTTTTTTTCTAAAAAGTATTGTAGAGGTACTAATCTAAAATTACATAATGTACATGTTCTTATTCAATACAATTTATTAAAATATTTTGTGTATTGTATTTTTTGAACCCTTCAGCCTCTATTTTGCAATACAGTAGACTCCCGAGCGTCATGTATCCTCTAGTCAATACATTACGTATGTATACAGTTATTGAAAGAACATTTTAAAATCCGCACAATTCAGTAATCCGGATGGGTCCCGGTCCTGATCGATCCGGATTAACGACGCTCCACTGCAACACCTTATTTAGTGATTGGAGTCATGCTGAGTGCATGAGGGTGGCATCTAGCAATGACTGACTAAACGACGGAGGGAATAAAATGTGATCTGGTGGTTCCCCCCACCAGATGGTCGATCACGGGTCTATAGGAAGGTGTGCGAATCCCGCTATCGTGCATGCTCCCTCGTCATGGGAGATCCACCCGGTTACCTATGTAGTAGTTTAGTCATCTGAATAGATTAATAAATGTACATTATTGGACTAACACTCGAGTCTCACTCCCCACAAACCATCCATACCATCCCCTACCGCTCGGGGTCCATCCTAACCATGTAAGTCCCTACGATGCCGCGGTAGTGTTGTAGTTAGGGTTGGCTACCGGGCACCCAGATAAAACGGGGGACGTTATAGTACTATGAAAAGTTGTTAAGGGTTCACAAGGGTTGTGGCCATGAAGGCTGGGATAAAATAATCTTTGCTCTATGTTTTTAATTCAAAAGCCCATGATGAAATATTGGGTTCCGTGTGGCGCGTTTGCTTGAAGAACAGATCTCAGCCTCGTAAAGGTATGGTTATTAAACCAACTGTCTCAAAGGATTTTAATTTAAGAGGCCAGGTTGACTTTATTGATCTAAAGTCATTTGCCAATGGACAATTCAAATAGCTTCCGAGCTACCAAGGTAATGCCACAAAATGTGTTCACTTAAGGTCATTGCACTCTAAAAGAACTAGAGAGGCTGACTTAGAAATCCTTTAAATATTTCTTGAATTTGGAGCTCCACACATTCTCCAAAGTGATAACAGTTGTGAATTTGTGACAAATATTATCCAGGAATTGGTGTCGCTTTGGCAGGAATGTAAAATTGTACATGTGTACTATCTATGTCACATCTTGAGGACTATTTGAAATTTGTGCCGATAGATGGCACTTTGTGTCCACTGAGGTCAGAGGTGGAGTGCATAAGAATAGGTCAGTGATGTATGGATTGTTGAAAAGGATAGGACTGACCCGTGCGCCACACGAGGTAGAACAGTGTCAGACGTGGAACATTTCTTGAGTGCCCAGTGGGCCAGTGTATTAAAGTGTTTAAGTGTGTTCTGTTTCAATTGCCTTACAGTATTGTGGGCCAACAAAGTTAATCATTTTACTCACTAATATAATTATTATGTTGAACTTAACCTGTGTTTTATTTACAAGTGGATTAGTCTTATTTTGCAAACAAATAACGGGGGGTAGTAACTGAGTATCAACGCTCAATTAGTGGAATTTTCTCGGTCAGCGAGGTGATGTGACCGTGTAGTGACATATTGGTACTACGTTGTGTCGGGGAAATGTAGCTAGTGATAACAAAAGGGTACAAAGATGGTAGCAAAGCGTGGTTGGTGACGAAACGGCAGTGAAAATTTAAAAAAAAATGAATTTGCAAGTGAGGTGATAGAATAACTTGCGGAAGAAACATCACCTGACATCCAAAAGCCCAAAAGACAACAAGTCAAGTCTAATGACATCCAGGCTGACCACACAGGGAAGCAACAAAGAACGACCACAACAATCAGCTAGGGCAATAAATGATGGGCTGTAGTACAGTAATGGTCACAGTGTTGTCACGTCGCGTGATCATCTCGCAGCCCCCTAAGAACTCACCAGGTATTCGGGGAAGCCTAAGGGTAACCCACTTAAAAAAAAGCTAAGTACACTTATATCCATACATTATTAGTGAAGTTTTTTAAAAAAAAAAATAAGTGGGGGAAAAAAGATGCAAATTTGTATATTGTAGTGGTCAGTACTATTTAGTCGTGGGCCAGTTCAACTCTTGTGGACTACAGTGTACTATAATAAAGAAACATGATTTAGAAGAACATATTCATTATTATAGTAAATGACTATTGAGTATCAACCCCTTGAACCATGATCGTGACGATTATTAATGTGACCATGGATGACTTGTATATTATGACATAAAATCACTTTGAAATTGGGATAAAAAATCTTTCAGCAAACAAATTTTTACGCCTAAAAAAATACACATATAATTATAGTGGTGGTCCACGGGTTTAATGTCAATTTGAACAAGGTCAATGTTTTTTGAACATATATACTGTGTCGTCATAGAACAGGTAAAGTTAATGTTTACAAATCAACTAGAAGAGTGTAGAACGGGTCGACGACTCGCTCAAGTAAACATGTTAAAAAAGAACATTTATAAAACAAAGCAAACAAACTTGTTGGAAATTGTATAATTGATCCAGCTTTAAACAAAACGCAAACTGTTATTTCTTGTTTAGGTTAATCTTTTGAAACCTAGCTTTGGTTAACTAAAAATATGTTAGTACTAAAAATTGATTTACTTTCATGCCTATACAAATTCTCATGATTTTAAGAAGTAACTATTATATATCATATGTTATTGGGATACATTGGTAACTGGACAGAAATATTTTCTACTAAGTCTCACTTAAAAAAAAACACGTTGGTCCAATATTAAATAGTTCTGATTAGGTTTTTCTTTAACTTTAGAATAGAATATTTTGGACTTTTGAAATCCAATGCTGATAAAATGTTCATAGGGACTTTATAATTTTATATGGACATTAACTTTTTGAGTTGGGGTTGTAAATCAAAATTAGTTTTTCAGACTTCTTATGTTACTTTAATATCGTTATTTCGTCATTATGTTATACATATGTACAAATATTGGATTATTTAATGTATAATATTAAGTTGGTGGATTTCTTATATCAACAAAGATCTAGTTTAGAAATTGTTTACATTGTATGTCACATGGAGCCTCCTTGCACATTCAGGGAACTGATAATTTACAGCACACTTGTTGACCAAACTAAGAATACTGAGATATTTTTGTTAACTTTAGGTGGAACTCTGTTTATCATGGAAATTTTGTAATTTTTCATGTACAATATCTTTTTCGAGTGGACATTGTATATCAAAATTAGTTTAGATCTTTTTTATGTTACGTCAATATTGTTATTTATTTATTGTATAATATATTCTTACAAACATTAGTTGATTTAGTATGGAGATATTAAGGTGTTAGTGGGTTTCTTTCATCAACAAAGATATAGTTTAGAAAATTGAAATTGGTTACATTGTATGTCACGTGGGAGCTTCTTGGCCTATTCAAGGAACTTTGATCATTTACAAGAAATTTGTTTACCGAACTAAGAATACTGACCCTCTTTGTTAACATTAGTTGAAACTCTGTTTATCATGGGAAATTTGTAATTTTTCATGGACATTATCTTTTTTGAGTTGGCATATCAAAATTAGTTTTCTGCCTTTTTTAATGTTATGCCAACATTGTTTCTTTATTATATAATATATTCTTAAGAACATTAGTTATTTAGTATATAATATTAATTAAGGCGTTGGCGGATTTCTTGCATCAATAAAGATCTAGTTTAGAAATTGTTTACATTATATGTCACGTGGAAACTCTTGGCACATTCAAGGAATTTTGATAATCTACAGGACACTTTTTTTTTACTAAACTAAGAGTGCTGAGTATTTTTGATAGCATAAGGTAGAACTTTGTTTATGATGGGGACTTTATAATTTTTCATGGACATTAAATTTTGGAATTGGTGTAGTATAACAAAATTAGTTTTTTAATATTTTATGTTACACCAATATTGTTATTTCATCATTGTGTAATATATATATAAATTCCCAAACATTGGGTGATTTAGTATATAATATTAAGGTATTTAGGGGTTTCTTTAGGGGTATAGTTTAGAAATTGTTTACATCATATGTCACGTGGGAGCCTCTCGACACAGTAAAAGAGTGTTGATAATTTACAGGACATTTATTTACTAAACCAAGGGTACTGGGGTTTTCATTAACAACAGGTTGGGAATCAGTTTATTCCTTGTTGACACATAGCATCCCAGTGAGATGGACCCGACTCGGCTAGTAAAGGACGAATTGTTCTACAAGATTTCTATAAGGGGAGTGACCCCGGCCAACTCAGCTGTGGAGATGAGATGTCAGTTATCGGACTTGATAGATCAAGAAGACGACAAAGGGGTAGTATTAATCAATATGTAATTGGTTCCTGGTGCAATAGACGGCCCTAACCTGTCACATAAGCTTGAAAAATTAAGAGAAGAAACTAAGGGGAATCTGAAGCCTAGTTATTCTCAAGGGAAGAAATGGTTAACTATAGAGTAATCACATTTTCTACATAGCAGAGCGTGCCTGACTGGACGACTCATCTTTGGAGGGAATAAAGAAACAACTCCTGGGAAAAAGCTTTCACATATCCTATCCTTAATAGAGGCTCCAAAAGGAGAGGAGGGGAGATCAAACATATGGGAATTTAATGTACAAGATACTTTGGGACAGCCAGGAAAGTCAGCACCTGGGACAATGGACACAAGGAGAGGTGAGGCTGTGACCAACAGTCTTGGAAATAGTACACTAACAGAGGAAGCGCCCCTCAGTTGAACTCATTCAGAAGTGGAGCAACATGACCAAACCCATCAGGACGAGGCAGTGTTGGGGAGTTTAGCCCCAAGAATACCCACCGAGAGGAGAAGTCGGCTTGTGTTCATCTTAATCTTGTGCATGATTGGAAAGTCAAGTTTACGGGTCAGATACAACCAATCGACTTTAATGAAAAGGTAACTGAACTCAAAGAGATTTACCAGCTCACCGACAAAGAAGGATTGGAAGCCTTACCGGAACTATTCTCAGGGAGAGGACTGAGCTGGGTCTGGAACAACATGTGCACCTGGAAAATCTGGGATGATTTCATAGGGTTTTCGATTGAACTTTTTTCCTTAAAATTACCAGGTAACACTAGAAGACAATATCAGAGGACGACAGCAGGGACCACGAGAATGTGTAGCCGAGTATCTAGTGGACATCCAGACCCTAATATGACGCCACGGGGAGTTCTCATTACCGTGGAGCATAGACAGAATTTACAACCTAAGACCAGAAATCAAAATAAACATCAAACGGTCACGAATTAACTCCATTAAACAATTGCAGGAGGTGGCGACACGTCTTGAACTCACTCAGAAAGAGATTTTCCAGTACAACACAATACACCCAGAACACATAAATATGAACAGACCTTTCCGCCAAACAAATACAGGGTGATTAGGCCGAATAGACCAAGGGCACCACCAGAGGATTCAAACAGTGCCAACAGCAGGGGACTTGCACCCAGGAAGAGGTCAGTGCTGAAGGTAGTAGATCTCCAAGTACTACAAACCAAGCCAGTAAGAGAACCGGGGTTGGATTCATGACTGGTTCTCCTAGAAAATGTTACCAATGTGGGTCGACTGATCAGCTGATAAGAGAGGGTACTTATGGGAGGGGTAGCCAAAATACCAAGGGTGGACGGAATGTCACAAATTTATTTGCGTTCAAGGAACCAAAGGAAAAAAAGTGTCAACGAGAATCAGTATGGGAAAGATATCTGTCACTCTCTTAGATACAGGGGCGGGAGATAATGTGCTTTCTGGAGAATAGCTTAGTACAAAGTGTAGAAAAGTGTGCATTAACATGTATATTAGCCAATGGACAGCCCTTAAAGATCGAAGAAAAGGTCAAAGCATTGCTAAAGATAGGGCCATTTATGTGGCCTGTCTGGTTTTTGATATCTCCCTCATTACTCACAGAAGTTATCTTATGGAAGAAGTTCATAGTGAATTTGGGACTGAAGATAGATTTTCACAAGGAGGTGATGTTCTCGTTTGCAACAGGATTTGTGGTACCATTGGCGACAATAGGTAGCTTGGGAGAAAGGCCAGTCAGTATGGTAGATGACTCACGGGGCTGGATTTGGTCAGTCTGATAGAAGAATTTCCTGACCGAGTAACAAACAAGGTCGGGCGTAGCAAAGTAATGACACTCTCGATTGAACTGGATGATCCGACCCCAGTGAGATCCAAACCTTATTATTATGCACTTCCTAAGTTTCAGATATTAAAAGACCACATAAAATCTTTGGAACAGAAGGATATAATACGACGCTCCCCCAGTCCCTACACTTCTCCTTGCTTACTGATTTCTAAAGAAAGCAAAGATATAGATTATAGAAAATTGAACCAAAAGATTAAATATGAGGCGACGCCAATGCCAACCATATAGATGGTGTTGCAATTCTTGGGTGGAGTAGCAGTGTACACAATTATCGACCTTAACAAGGCATATTACCAGATACCAATGTCCAAAGAGACCAGACCGTTGACTGCCTTCATTTCACAGGTTGGGTTGTGTAAGTTCAACGTCTTACCGTTTGGGCTAGCAACTGGGGCTCAAATACTCAGATGACTCGAACACCATTTTCAGGGACATACAACATGTTTTTCTGTTCAACTATTAGGATGACCTTGTGGTGTACTCTAAAAGACGGGAAACCCTCTTAGGTGGTCAGAAACCAGCAAGGAAGCCTTCCATAGTCTCTAAAAGGACCTTGTCACTCCACCGGTCCTGAAGATGGCGGATTTCAAACAGAAATTTGTGCTACAAACAGACGCCTCGTCAACTGAAATGGGAGCAATGTTAGCCCAGGTAGAAGCAGGTGGTATGCGGCCTGTGGCTTATGCGAGTAGGATACTGCACAGTCACTAGAAGAATTACCCTACGCATGAACTGGAAACTCTAGCCATGGTGTTTGATACTGACAAATTCCTTACGTATCTGGAGCATAGCCAGTTTGACCTGCATTGAGACAACCAAGATTTTCCTGGCTACTGAAACACCCTAGGTAAACAGGGAAGATAGGGAGGTGGATAGCAAAGTTGGCATCGCTACAGTTTGAAGTAGTCCAAATCCCTGGAAAGAATAACTGTGTTGCGGATGGCCTGTCTCGGATGTTTGAAGAAGATGAGAGTGATACAGGTAGAGACGAGACAAGAGACCTAATTTTACTAAGGCTATTGGGACCAATGCTGGAGAGCTTTTTATTCATTAGGTTAGCACAGAAGAATGACCCAATTCTGGGAAAGGTTTGTAAGGATCTTTCTGAGGGAAAGCTGGTGGCCAAATTTAAAATGTGGGGAGAGCTTCTGATGACTAGACCATCAGAGAAAATAGGTTGGAAGGTTGCTTTCCTGTAGATACATACAGATGTCGTAATAAGGTATTACCATCAATGTCCCCTGGGAGGACACTTAGGGATGGCAAAAACAGTTGCGAAAGTAAGAAAGATGTTCTATTGGGAATGTATGAACCAGGACATACGAGGACGTGTGGGAAGTTGCGAGACGTGTACCTGTGCCAAGCCAGCCCAAATGACAAGGTTTGGTGCGTTGTGCTCGGAAGTCACGAACTTTCCAATGCAAAGATTGTTTAGAGATTTCTTTGGACCACTACCCCAGTCGAAAGTAGGATATACATATATTTTGACAGCAATAGACGGATTTACTAAGTATATTTGGATGATGTCTGCTATAAGAGTTACAGCGAAGGTGGCAGTGAAACTACTGGATGAGAACATCTTTCGAAATTTTGGACTACCTTGCACAATTGTATCTGACAACAGTAGCCAGTCTCGGTTGGGGGCTTTTAAGGATATGTGCTTTGCAAGGAGCATTCGCAAAATACAATTTCAACTTACTGCCCCAACACATCACAAGTGGAGAGGTTCCACCTGGACCTGAAAAACGCGCTAATTGCATATTATCACGCGAATCATAGGAGATGGGATGCGAACCTGACATGGCTGCAACTCGCATTTAACAAACACGAACATGCAAGCTACGGAAGAAACCCATTCACTCTCTTACTTGGGTACGAGCCGATACAGCCGATTAATCTCTAGTGGGAGATCTTCCTGGAGGACTGGGAAGAGAAGCCCGCCCAGACATCCGTGTAGCGCTGGGCTGAGGCTCTAGAACGTCTAGAAAAAAGGAAAATGAAGCCGTATCCAGATATTACAACAAGAGTAGGGAACCAGACAAGGGGTAGTAGGGAACCAGTCCCGTACGTAGTAGAAGACCAGGTGGTTTGGAAGATGCATAACATAAGCAAAGCTAGAGAAGGTGTTGCTGCTAAACTTGACTTTAGGTGGTCCGCCCCTGCTACAATTGAACTGTTTTTCACACCGGTTACGATGCAGCTAGCGAAGCCCGAGTCTAGTCGTTTCACCCAGAAAGCTCACGTCAGCCAACTGAAACCAAACCATGGTTTAGTAGATTTGAAAAGAGGGGTAGGAGATTCCTCTGACTAGGGTGTTGCCGCATGTTGTCGGTATAACTTGTAATTTTGCTATGTTTTGCTTAGTTTAATTTTGCGCCAGGCGGACGACGAGTTTGGAGAAAACGGGATAGAGTTTAAGGTTTAGTCTGTAAGTCTTCATGTGTATTTATAGTTATAAATTTGTGTATTTCGGTGGTCACCTGAAATATTCACTGTGTTTAACTGTACATGTGTAATTTTGTTTATTTTGCGTATTTAAACTGAATTAAGTATGTTTCGTATGATTCTAAATAATTTTGTATATTTAAATAGATTTTTTTTGTGCATAAGAATAGGTCAGTGATGTATGGATTGTTGAACAGAATAAGATTGACCCGTACGCCGCACGAGGTAGAACAGTGTCAGACGTGAAACATTTCTTGGGTGCCCTGTGGGCCAGTGTATTAGTGTGTTTAAGTGTGTTCTGTTCCACTTGCCTTACAATATTGTGGGCCAGCAAAGTTGATCATTTTACTCGCTAATATAATTATTATTATTATGTTGAACTTAACCTCACTGTGTTTTCTTTACAAGTGTATTAGTCTTATTTTGCAAACAAATAACGTGGGGTAGTAACCGAGTATCAAAGCCCAATTAGTGGAATTTTCTCTCGGTCAGTGAGGTGAGGTGACGTGACCGTTTAATGATGTATTGGTTCTACAATGTGTCGGGGAAATGTACCTAGTGATAACAAAAGGAATACACATGGGTGTCCACATCATCCCTAGACTCAAGGAAGTGTAGAGAGAAGCAATCAAGATGTCGAGAATACACTTCAGGGGTGGATGCATGACAACAATTCAACCAAGTGGAGCATTGGATCCTACTTCGTACATTGGTAGAAGAAATCTTCTCTACATAAGATCATTGGGAGATCACTGTATCAAGCTCTTTTCGGATGTGATCCCAAAATTGGACTCAATAGCAGAGGACTTCCAAACACATTTCTTGATAAACTCACCACCAAAAAATAATTAGAGGGTATATTAAACACTAATCATGGAACTATCAAGACAGGACAGGACAAAAACACCAAACATGCGGCAAAAAAAAGACAAAAAATCCTCTCCTTTGAATGTTGGCAATTCAGTGACAGTAGTAGAAACGTTGAAGTAAAGATAGTAAACTTTAAAAACGGAGCGTACAGCGTTGAAACTGAAGCAGGAATAATTAAAAACTCGTTTCCATGAAATGGAATTCAGCCGTCATCTTCTTCATTACACAGACAGTTCCAGACAAAACCATTTCACTATGAGAGGAAGTAGATGCTCAGTCACCATTCGGAGGTCAAAGCTTCCAGAAGTGTCTTTGCAAGTCATAAAAAAACAATGCTGCACAAGGAAATGTGCTTGCCACAAAAGTGAGCTTAAGTGCAATTTAAGGTGTCATTCAAGTCTAATGTGTCAATAAATAAAAGGTAGGTGATTGACAGTAAGTGGATCGGATAAGTGGTCTCTATAACCTTTTAAATAATTTAAACTCTGATTATACTGTAAGCTATTTTTTATGGGTCATTTTTATTGATTGACTTTAATATACTGATCTGTTCCTCTTTTAAATCTTATTTTGTTGTAAGGTATTTAAAATCATAATCAACAATTTGATTGATGAAAAAGCTCAATTTTAACAAACTTCAATTATTATTGTGGTTATAGTATTAAGACTTATTTAGTTATTTTTATCAGTTATTTTGTAGCTATTGTGTAAAACTAATTTTTCTGACTGGTTTTACAATTAATGTAACATGTTTATTTCTGACTTAATAAACATATTTTTACGTTTGATTAATATTTGCCTGATTTGGTGATAAATACATTGGGGCCTAATGATATTGTGAAAAGGCTTGTTGACCTAGCCGTTTTACAATATGATAGGTCATGTTAGCCTCTTTATAAAATGTCTGTGGGGTAATTTTTACAATAGGGCTGGTTGAGTTAGCCTTTTTAAAATGTCCGAAGTTTGTACAGCCTTAATGTGTATAGTTCCATCCTATTAAGGCTGGAGGTATCTAGTCGTTTTACAAAAAGGCTATGTCTCCTCAGCCTGATTAAAATAATATTATTTCGACCAAAAGGTGGTGTTTTGTAAAAAGCCTAGTACTTTAGCTGATTATACAAAGAACCTGGGACATATACGTATTTGAATTGGCAAGGAGAAGAGTATATAGAATATGTTTTAAGTTTACTATTTTAAAAGAACATACAACTTTAAATAATAAGCCTTTCATGAAAATCTAAACGAAAATAAAACAGTAGTGTGTTTATTTATATGTGGCCTCTCATTTGCAGCCCCTTTACACTTTATATAAAGGAAAAGCTTGTATTTTAAAAATCATTGGCTTTGATAACTTCTGATAGAAAAAAGTTTGGGAAAAAGTCATTTTTACGGGAATCGTTAGATATTGAAATAAAACTGTGGATACATATAAATTTAATGCAATTGTGGATTTTTTTACTAGTTTAAAATATTTATGAATCATGATCTATATTTTCAATTCTTGTTCTTGCAGTTGCTTGACACAAACTTGTTTTGTCAAATCAACTAATGACTCACCCACAACAGTGCTCACATGATCAATCTAGCTTTTTTGTTCACTTATCCCAGATTTGATTTTTATTCAACATTGTACCCCCAAAGCTTTTGGTGAACGATGCAAATTATACATATTCTAAAATCTATATCCAGGTGAGGGGAAAAAAATGGCTCCCCCAGATCACATGTCTTTACGCCTGGGTTGCTTATGGATAGCCCTAAATATGGCCCTGATTTTAAGATGTTTATCATGAAATACATTTTCTTTAAATTTAATGTACCCCTAAGATGTATTTACATAATCCAAGTTGAATACCACTGGTCTAAATTATCACCCTTGATTTAAACTAGATTACCAGTGACAGGAGTTGGTGGTTCAATTACTGGTCCGATTTTTTTTTTCTAAATGCTTCTCCACTTTCCCTTCAAGCCAATGTGGACGTTTCTTCCAAAATCCTACCTTCTTCATTCATATTCAATCAATATACTTATATTATATATATACACCAAACAGGTAATATTATTATTAGCACCGCGTCTTACTACCCGTTCGGGTTATACGCACTTACGCTAATGTGTAATGGTAGGGTGATTGTGAGATGAAATGAAGGACCTACAGTTTAACGTTGAATCCGAACCACGGTGGAGGCCTGGCATTCCTCACATTCACAAGATATCTTGTCAGAGGTGAAGGAAGGGTTTGGTAATCAGATAAATCTTTGCCGGGACCGAGGATCGAACCCCGGCCGCCAGTATAGAAGTCTGACACCTTACCCCTAGACCGCCAGGTCACCAACAGGTAATAAGATGCAGTGAAAAACACTAATGTATTTACCTGTTCATTATAAATTTTAATGATGAAACTTTGTAAACATGGGTGTAATTAGAAACTATTGTATCGCAAACAATCCTATATTATGGGTTCCAATATTCTTTAAGAGATTGGAGCGCACTTATTTTTCTTAGCAGTGCATCTTACTAATCGTAAGAGTGCACATTTTAAGAAATTGTTTACTATTAGGTGTGATCGACATTACTAAAATTAATATCAGCCCATTCCCTGGCAAATGTTTACCACAGCGAGGCCTGGCAGCCATTTTTCTACCCGTATACGCTGATCCAACAAATATCTTTGCCACTCACTTATTTTCTCATTTATTGCTGTATTCATGGTCAGAGTAAAGCATTGAACTCATAGCCCCATCTAAGAGCTTCTATATGAGGTATTCAGACTGGCTAAAAGTACGGTGGTTCATTAATATATGGCATTACAATAACTTGTTGCAATGAAACTTCGATTCACACCCACGCCAGGGAACATTCAGAGAAACAAAGACGTTCAATGCCCACACCAGGAAATGGGTTAGCTAAAACAAGAATAATCATGAAATAATGTATTGGGTCTGGACATTAAGATGATTCGTACTAAGACTGCCGCCAAATATAGATAATGTATCAAACATTACCGCTCAGGTAAAAATGTTTGAGAAATACTGCTTTAGATTGTGCGGCCATCAGTGAGGGTGGTAAAAAATAAAATATAAACATTATTGACTCTTCAGTTGATAAACTTTTTGGAATATCCAGAGAAAAATAAGTAGTTGATTAAACATTTTTAATTTCAATCTCTTCTTAAAAATGAAGGAAATTAGTAAACTTGGATAAAACAATCTGCTTGTTTTCTATTCTTATTCATCAACATAATGACCAATCTACTTCCTTCAATCTAATGTACTGCAAAGATATACATATATTTTCATATTCTTCTTTCTTAAAGCCCAATTTAATTTTAAAACTTTCTTTTCATTTCTGAATAAACTTAATACGAGACAGCCAACTAGTTTATTTTAATAAGTGTTAGAAAAAGTAAAGCTTTAGCCATGGTCACTATGTCATGACAGCTTATATTAAGATTATTTTGATCCAAATGGAAACATTAAAGTGCTTCAGAAAATATGAAGATAACTTAAAATTATGTGTTATAATACCAAAGACGACATATAACTCAGAGATAGCCTAATCCAGGTGTTACATTATAAATATAGCCTTATATATTATTTTGTAAGATATGAAAAATGAAGTTATTTATATAATTTTGTATTTCCAAAAATAAAACACACCTACACAAACAATTGTTTTAAAATGAGAAAAAATATTTCATGCAAATCAATATTGTTTGTATTTTTAAGAATAAAAAAGAAATTGATTATGTCTTATTTAAGCCTATACAGGGTTTTGAGCTATCAATTAAAATAGGTTTAAAATTAAAAGAAGGTCTATACTATGTGAACATGCTGAAATGTACTATTTCAGGAAATATGTTAAGGCAAAGTGGATAAAAACAAATAAATGGAATAAATACAATGAAAAGAAGAATACAGTTTACACTTTACATCACTGCCATTGGGCAAAAAAATAATGGTTGCCTCTTGAAGAAAGTCAATCGTCACCGCCCAATCCCCCGATCTAGATTTTAATTTATCGGAACACATAAGGAAGGAGTGTGAAACACGCAACACAACTTCCTAAAAGAGGAAACCAAAAAACACAAAAGAGATCAAAATAAAATTTGTAAAGAAAGAAAGGAAACTTAGATAGGAACATGTAAAAACCATAAAGCAAAAAGAGGTTTTACAATTCCTCAACCCTTAAGATTTTAATCTTTTTCCATGCATCCTACCTCACACTGAATAAAAAAATTAATATATAACCTGTAATGTAGTTGCAAAACAAAACTTAAAAAGTGCAAATAGTTATCTTTTTTTTATATATGGATATGTTTGACTTTAGCAAAATAACTAAACACAAAGTTCATGATGTGTACATTCACAATTTGTTGGTACTAAAATGAAATGGTGAAATAGCTAATATACTAATAGTCACAATGAAAAAAAAAAATACAACATTAGAATATTGATGTTTGGTTTAAATACCAGAACTTTCATTTTCTGGGATTTCAGAGCTAAGAAAAATTGTGATTTTAAGATCGGTTCTAAATTATTTCAATAACAGTAAAAATCGAGGGTATCAAGAAATCAAATTTAACATCTATAGTAAATTTAATTAACCCAGATGGGTAGCAAGACGCAGTGCTAAAAAAAATGCTTAGAAACACATAACCATCAAATTTCAATATTTAAAACTTAGCCATCCTGTTATCAGCTAAATGAAGGGGTTTTTTCCCCATTTTACCAAACATTTAATCAAATAGGTCTACAATAGCCATTTTGATCAAGTTTTCCCTAGTCAAACAATAGTTTTGCTTAGCTTATATTTCTTAATAAATCTATTTTTAGATTAAAATGGTTTCCTAAATTCATTAGAATTTTAAAATATTTTTTAAATAAAGGTTAAATTCTAGGTTGGAATATTATATTACAGTATTGTATGTACCAGAAATGATTAAAATGCTTATCAAAGGGATATTTTCTGTTATAAAAATATGTGAAGTCTAGTTAAGGGTGTCTAAGTAAAACTTTCACAAAATTTAGGGTTTTGTGCTTTTAATAGCATTTAAGATTTATCAATCTCAAAGTAGATGTAAAGTCAAAGACGTGTGGTATGGATTTGCTTGCTAGAATGATCGAGCTGCTCAATTCCAAGAAATAACACAATGAAGTTAGTCACGCCAAAGTCTGGTATTTTATATTGCTTGGTTTTTGTGACAGAATATGATAAGAAATAACTGTCATGCATTTTATTTTAAATGTAAACTTTTGTTAAGTGTTAGCACCTTGCCTGTCTATCCTTTCAACATTTACTGAATTCAGTCATTTGGCACCATATGTTACTTTGTTTAACTAACTTAAAGGGAGAATTATCTAGAGCAATGAGAAATGACGCAATTAAAATGGTCGCACCAAAGTCTGATTCAAAGTAGGCTTCAAATTTACTTTAACCATACTTCGATGATATTCTTAAAGATAGTGTGGCACCCATAAACTATCGAGATGGAACATATATTATGATTTCTTGGTTTTCACAACAAAATATGATGGGCCTAGATTATCTAGATTTTGATAAGCCAACTACTCAATTAATATATGTCAATATAATATAACAGATACAAATGAAGGCCTGCTCAAACTGATACTGATCAAACCTCACTCACATTTTGAAAATTATGGGTGGAGTTAAAATTCTTGGTCAATGCTTCCCACGCTCTTTTCTTAACTGGTATAGTCCCATTTTCAGTTTTTATATCGTGTATAATTGTTTGATTCTTGATCTTTTCCAACAAATATATTCACACATACACACTGAAAACCACATTTTACACATTTTCTGTCATTTAAACAAATCTTTGTTCGTTTCTAATCGGTTTTGTTAAATTTACAAACAAAATCATCACAATAGAAGGCAGTCCCTAGAAGAGAGTATAAAAGGATTAAAGAAGATACTCAGGACTGAGGAAAAGTAAGAAGTCCAGTTGATACTTGTCTTAGGACAGATCCATGGAAGAAGAAAAAGAAGAGAGTGAATGTAAAGAATTTTATTTCCCACCAGGGTGGTACCTCTTTGTAAGATGTAATAATGTGATGTGTAGCATCGTTCTTGCATACCATCCTTAAGCTAATGGGTAGGGATGTGGATTGTGGAGTGCAGTTTTGAAGTAAAGCACTCACATTAGCGTTGAGAGGGGATGGAAAAATAAAGTGATATATCTTAAGCAAAAAACCACCCAGCTGTGATTTAAGCCTTGACCTTCCCTTCAGCAGCAACTCAGATGCCTTAGGCTGGTGTCAGACGAGGCCACCTGGGAAGCACCCCCCAGGTTGTGCCACTTACTTTCGTTGTCACTTGCTCAAAGTGCAGGTGGTGTGATAAGAGTTTATGGAGTAAAATTTAAAAGCGGTCCAGTTTCAGTAAAGGCACCAAAAAGATAGCAGTGATCATGTATCTGTATCTGGTTAGGAAGAAAAAGAAGAATCAGCGATTTTCGGTACATCCTATTCTAATGAGAAGTCAGTGTGAAGATTATTAAGCCAAATTTTTCAATTTTTGCCATACGTCCCATGTATCATTTGATGAACTGCTTGATATATTAAAATGTAATTTGACCCGTCAGGAGACCATCATGAGACCTGCAGTTAAACCAGAAAAAAAAAGTTTACTCTCTTTGGTACATAAATATTACTTTATTTATGTTAGTTTCAAAGATGAACATCATAATAAATTAAATTCAGTTTGTTTTGCTTGGTATTAGTAATAATAGTAATACTTCTAATAATAATAATAATTTCAATTCAATTTCCTTTATTATAGTGCTGACCAACAGTCGTAAGACCTATAACAGGCCAGCACTGAAAGTACACAAGTACCTTACAAATACATATATTTACACGAGAAAATAAGATAAACAAAAATAGCTAAATAATGTTATTAATGATGAATAGTTAAAGGAAAAACTAATAGTAATTAATAATTATAAGAATAAAAAATAGCAATAACAACATATTACTAAAGAATGGTTACAAGCAGTAACCACATGGAAAAAATAAATCAGAATATTGTAAATTTAAATATTATAGGCAGAACCCTTACATGAAAAATTATTGATATGGAATTTCCTTAAATAACACTTTTAAGTTTAGCTTTCCTTTTATGATGAAAGTCGAATTCGACAAATCTAGAATTGGCACTATGGATATAACGACCTATAGGGCTCACCTTATAAGAGCTATTGAGAAAAAATAATTTTGGATTACGAGAAGCCCAAGAAAGGATATGAATGCCTACATGATCAAGGGCAAATTTGCAAGAAATTTTGCTATTGAAAATATTAAAAACAAAAAGGGCATCACAAATAAAGTCCACGGAAGAAGAGAGTTTGGAGCTCGAAGAGGTTTTGAATTCTGTCATAATCATAAAAAATCTGGGTAGTAAAGAATTTATCATAGCACGGAGCGACAAATTTTCTTTGAAAATAACAATAATAATAATAATGCTAACAGTTTTATATGAAAATAATAAATATTTCACAACAAAATGACACGTCAAAAGTTTTTGAACACTACAGATTTCCATAGTTGTTTAACCACAATCTTTAATTTGCATTTTGTATGCTGGACCGAAATTTTTTTTTTTAATTCATCTAATTATTTATTTACTAACATAAAACATGAGAATACAAAAAATANTTAATTCATCTAATTATTTATTTACTAACATAAAACATGAGAATACAAAAAATAGGCTATTCAGGTAACATGAACCTTAATAAATTATGCCTAATCATATACACTTAATAACATATAAAATACAAAACATATGGTTAATATACAAATGAGAAATAGTTAGTTACCTTCAAAAGGTTATATGGACGAGGAGGGAGAAAGAACTTCCATGACAATATCATATTATACAAGGTTGATTTTTAAAACCAATTTGAGTGCTAAATATTTAGTATAAATTGATATCAGTATCCCTCAATTCAAAATTTTACCTACTGATTTTTTTTTCTCATTATTTGCTGTCTCTTCTTAAATGATATCGGTAATAAAGATATTAGACAATTCTTCCCTATTTGAATAGTCGTCTGGGCAACATCCCATATTGCAGGATGCTGTTGACTTTCATAAATGAAGGCTTCAAAGTCAAGCTCCATAGCAAAGTGGCCGCTTCTCATGGTATTGGGTGACAGAATGAATTAAACATAACAGGGTGAACAAATGGCATCACCTGAAAGTAGTGTGCTGAGTCGCAGATTGTTGACCCTACTACACAACTTAGTGGGTGGTGTCACCCCGTATGATAGGAGCAATTAGAATGTTCTTACCCACTGGGTCACGCAACTCAGGTGGAGCCTCTCAGGTAGCCTCGTCTGATACCAGCCTTAGGCTACATAATTATTTGAGCTAGTAAAGAATATATTAATAACTTACTTGCTTGATTCTTTTTGAAAGTTTCCAAACCAGTTGCAGAGCAGTTCTTGCAAACAAAAAAGTAATTCATCATTAATGGTACCAGTTTTCCAAGCTGATAGCCAATACATGACTCATGAAACCAGGTGGAACAGCTTGCACATAATAACTCTGCAATATTTAGATTTCGGCCTTTGCCACTGGAACAAACAAAATACACACAATACAAACTAGCAAACAAGCAATAGTAAAGGCTGGATTTAAGGGAGAATTAAGATTGGGATCTTGGTAAGATCCTAAAAAGATTAACTATAACCTATTATATATCAATTTTTATTTATTTATGAGCAAATAGAGACCAAAAACTTACTTATTGCATGTGAGGCAAACAAATATAATTTGAACTGAGATTTTTAAAACTTAGACAACACCCCAATATTGCAGCAAATCTAGTGCCATATAAAATAACATTATAAAAATTGCTTCAATGAGTCATCTCCCCCCCTGACCTGTTTATATGACCATGGTACACAGCATTAAGTTACGATATTTTAGTATTTTACTCTTAGAGCATTTTCTTAAGGTTTTGGCAAGAGCAAAGCGATTTATTTTTTAAAGCAAATCTAATTTATTGTAATGACAATAGTTTCTTATTTAAATAATATCTTCGACATTAAAATTTTAAAAGTTAATCCAATACAGAAAAATGATAATGTTGAAACATTGAAAAGAAAAACATTCGTTTAGTGTTAGGGCTTTTAATTATTAAGCACCCGAGGACTCCACAGCTCTAAATCCAGCCCTGGCAAAGGATATCACTATTGTCTATTTAATCATTAGCACATAAAATTTTAAGTGTTTATTTATTTTCCTACCTAAACATATTTTTACTTTCTTTGGATGATTGGCTTTAAAAAACAATTTAGTAACTCGTGCAGCCTAGTATATAAATCATAGTAAAAAAGTTTGGTTTTTTTTTTGCACAAATGGATGTAAAATTGATACCAGTGAAACAATTTTGTTTTATGTTTTTTCTTTATTTTATTTTTGAAAGATATGCATAAATATATTAAAATTGACTAGTTTTACACAGCATAGAACTGTGAGAAATCTGTGTTTTTAAATAATATTTCATAGGTCTCACTTTTAAATTCTTCAAAATCAATTTATGATAGGAAAAAATATAATCCATCGCATAATCTTTGAGTAGTATTCTACCTACATTGAGGATGCAAAATTAATACATCACCCTTGGTTCAGAGACAGAAAAGTGAACGCTAATGTAAAGCGGTTGACTAGAGAGTTGTCACAGTCACAACCATGTGTTAGCTTGTTTTCACCAAAACAGACATTTCTATACTAACCACCATTTAAGTGACAAACCCAGATAAAAGAATCTCTGATTTAGTTTAATAAGAAATACATACCAGGGTTGTCATATTTAGTAATTATACTAATACACCAATGTCGAGGGACTGGCTGGCCAACAAATATGATATCATAAGAAGCTGCATCAATATTGGCTTGTATAAGGATTGAGTATCAAGTATGATAACTATCTAATTGAACCAATATTCTCTTGCAAAGGGATTGGGTGCTCAACAAATATCTAACTATAAATAAGTAAGGAACTCAATAATATTCCCTTGCTAAGGAACTGGGTACTCAACAAGTATCATAATAACTAATCAAGGATTACACCAGGCTCGCTTGTAAAGGAAATGGGTTCTCAACAAGTGTCTCATAAATAATTAATGAACCTCACCAGTATTCACTTGTAAGTAGAGATGAAAAATTTCTGCGATGGCGGCTTACGGCGGAGGGGTTAAATTGTAAAGGTAGAACCTAGATCCTATTGTACTTCAAAATAGTGTGTTAAGAGACGAGTGGAATATAAGAAGGAAAAAGGAGGAACGCGAGTAGGGAAGGTGTAGATAGGAAGGACGGAGGATGGGGGCAGGGGGGGAGAGAAAGAGACGATTAATGTAGGGCCAACCTTAACATTATTTTAGTTAACTTATTGATTATAACAATTGAAGTATAATTTATGAATAACACAGGTCTTCTAGGGCTCGAATTCATTTGTTTCTTTACCAGTTTTTTTAGCACCGCATCTTACTACCCACCCGGGTTATACACCTATGTACTAATTACGTTAATGTATTAGGGATAAGAAAGGTTGAATTTACAGGAATTACACCCGTATTTGTGTGGAGAGTGAGTGAGTGGAAAACCATTTAGAAAAAACCTCCCTCAGTGCACCCAAATCGAACCCAGATATCCATGTCGTTGGCAGTCTAGTCTATTGTGAGAGTAACATGTGGTACCTTACGGCCACCGAAGGTGTTTTCTACAACAGCCACCACCAAACCAATTATTACTATTACTGTTATTATTATTATCCATTTAATCGGTTGAAATTAATCAACAAGAAATGATAATAGAAAATTTTCCGTTCTGCAAAGTTTTCCGTTCTAAGTATAGGGAAAATTTTTCGCCTCACATCTCTACTTGTAAGTGGTGATGTCTTTCACTGTGTCTTAGCACCTGTTTGAGTTATAAATATGGCAATAGAATAGGAATGTGGAAGGTAAATGTATCAATGAAATATAACCACATTTGTGTGGCGGAGGAACGCCATTTAGGAAGAATCACTCTCAGTTTATCTATTCCAGATTTAAACCCCAATCTCAGTCATCGTTAAACCAGAGTAACATGACAGTAGCATTTTAGATCACACAACCACCAATACAGATACTATTACGTATATAAATACTTAGCAAGTTTATAATAAAATACTTAAGCATTGATCTTACCTAATAAACATCAAATATTCAACCTAGTACACCTCAAATATAGGCTTTATAAAGGGAGAGAAAGGTGACAGTTATTTATAACTGTTAAGGCTTTTTGAAAATGGAAATACTTTCCAAAACTTGTAAAAATATATAAACATGAATTGAGAAAACCTTAATCAAGTTTAGTAAACTATACAAATAATACTTTCTACTGTCCTTATAGTATCAACTTTTGGCCAAAAAAAAATTATGGTATGAATGTGAGGTTTTATATTTCTTTGTGTCCTCGCTAGTTAATTTCGATAAAATGGCATATTTCTAACAAGCCTAGTACAAACAAAGGTTACTAAAAAGGACATTCTCAGTTTAAACCTTCATGTCTTTCTCAGAGATAAAAATGTACAAAATTTTAAAAATGAACAATTTCGGGCATGCTTGGTGTTTGAAAAAGAGAATGAGATGGGAGCCGATAATGATTTAAGTGTCAATTCAGCATGACTCGAAATAAAAAATCTGTACCAAGATGGTTTTAATACTTTTAGAATGGATGTCTAGATTGCAACAATTATTTGTAAAATAAAAAATTAAAAAAACTTTGATTTCAAATGAGTGATTAAACTTAGTACACACACAGTTCTGCTTTAGAAAACTGTGTTTTATAATATATGTACACACATTTTGTACAAAAGTACCAATTTGGTAGGCTAGTAGGGAACTACTATTGAATTATTGTTTGGTGAAAATTTAAGTATAAACTGAAAATACTATTGAAGTTTTCTTTATAATGTATGCCCCATAATTTTTTTTGAAAATATGACGCTTATTTGACTATTTCCAAACACTTTGGAATGATCTCAAAATGTAAAATGTGACATCCTAAATTGGGAATAACTCAATCAAAACTAGGTCAAGAATGTGCTGGCAAGGATAGTAGAGAGAGGTTAAAAAAATTAAATATGGTTCATCTGTGAACTGAACTAATTTAAAAAGAACAAAAATCTACCTATAAATATATATGACAAAACAAGGTGTTATTGCCCTTTCCCAGATTTATGGGCAACAGCCTGTCACTCAAGTTAGACCTAATCTGGCTACTTATAATCCTTCAGCCTTCACCACTTTAAAAATATTTACACTAGGCCTATTGACATTCACCAACTGTTACGTTATTGATTTTTTTTCAAATCAACATTGAAACCATTTTTAATATAGTTCTAAGAAAGTGTTTAACCCTTGGGAATTTCCTCTGAATTATTTTGAAATACAACATACCTGCACCATTGAATGGATAATTTATATTACTACAAGTCTTTGTGCACAGTTGTGTTATACTCGACTTGCAATTAATTATGAAAACAAGAAGAGGAATTTTAAGGAAAGGCACAGTATATTGTAAGCATGGAGTCAAAACCAGAACCAATAACCAAAATTAAATTGTATTAAAGGAAGTGAAACAGGAACCCTACAATGCTTTAGAACTAGAACCAAAATTGAAATATATTTTGAGGTTCATAATTGTTCATATTGGTTCTTAAAGGCTCTAAACTTTTATAATTTATTTTTATAGCTGCATTTAATGCTCTTTTTTATTTAACTTAATTTTATTTTAGGACATCCGATTTTTCCTTTCATTATTTTTTGCATACTTACAATATATTGAAAATAGCCGAAGCTTAATTAAGAACCAAGGGTAACAGGAACTTTTATTTTCATCCAACCTAAACCAGTACCAGAACCTTAAAATGTTTGAATGAAGAACCAAAACCAATAAATATTTCGGTTAGACTCCCTGATTGTAAGCCTAATTAGAACTCATAATGTGAAAAGGCATCCTAGTGCAATCAAGAGGGACTAGACCAGGTTCCAAGTACCAACCTCCCATGTCAGATCCAAGCAGCCCAGTCAAGCTTGCTGAGCTAATTCACTGAGGTCAACAGCATTAATAGGCTTAAGGATTTGAAACTTGTACTGGGATGTTTTCGAAGAATATTCATTTGCCAAGTGTCGGTTCTAAAGTATCTCGGCTATAGTGCACGCCAGGGGCAAGATTCTTCTTTTTTTCTGTATAATTAGGGGATTTTAATGTTTTATAGCACTTTTACAAACAAAAAATTTAGCAAATTTATGATTATAAAAAAAACAAGTGTTCTGGAAATATTCTAAATAGGCTGTTAAAAAAACTAAACAAACTAGCCTAGGTGCTATTTTTAAGTGCAGTCATAAATAATCCTATTTTATCAGGTTGTCCTAATCCTTCAATTCCTTCTACACAAAATATCCTAAAAAAATAGATCAGGGGTCGGTAATTGATCAATCTCAAGGACATTTTCAGGTAAGGAAACTTTAACGCCATTAAAAGTTTACGAGTCTTTTTTACTCACAAATATATCAATAACTTTCAAATAAAATTTGAGTGTGATCAAGATAACCTTGACGGTTAACAATCACTAATGAGATAAGAAAATCTAATAGTTAAACAAGAAAATGTACATTTAATTTAATCCATAAATGTTTTCCTAGAAAGGTTGGGACACAAACTTTTGAAATATGATGAAATTCAGGATTATATATAAGATGTATGGACCAAAAAAAAAAAAGAGTTATAATAGAATGAAGAAATGATGGTTGATTGATTGTGGCTCCTTGATATGTTAATAAGTTGATCATGGCCCAAAAAAGGTTGCCGACCCTTGCAAAAGATAATCAAAATTTTCATTTATTCACTCAGGAAAGTTTAGGTTAAGCTCATTCGGGATTTATTTTTGTTTAAAACATTATAAATATTGTGCACCAAAAAATATTATAGCTCGCTAAAATATTTCCTACAGAGTTGAGATGTTTGATAATCTGCTCGTACACAGTTAAGATGTATGACGATATACTTCTAGTTGTTTCTTTAGAAAACGTTCAAAGTTTTATTAATCAAGACACTAAAATAATAATTACTAATTGTATTTGTAGGGTAAATGGTTAATGTGTATTAATATTTAAAAATTAAATCACCTACACATAATTTACAAGTCTATGTGGATGGTCAACTATGCTAGAAATAAAATGTAGGCGTTCAGCGCAATGGTATGCGATATGGCAGAACATTATTGGGGGAATTAAGTGAGTGTTCTAATCAATTTTTTTTTTAATTTAAAATTCTTTCAAAATATTTGGTTATGTTAAAGTCAAAAATGTCCTTATGTTGTGTGCGTTTGCTCTGTTAAATCGACCTTATGTAAAACTTCTGTTGTGAAATTTTACTGATTTTTCAACCATATTTGTTCCTTGAAGTAGTTACAAGATGAGGGATAATTTGTTTTTGGTGGACTTGGCGTTTTAGTTCATATTGATGAATCTTCGATTATGTGAGTTTGGGTTTGAATCGTTCATTTATCAGCTTTTTAATAGTCTTGAATTTAGTATCACTGGATTCCCTGCATTTTTTGTGAATGTAATGGTACAGTAGAGTCTTGGAAACTTGACACTCGATAACTCGACATTCCGTGTAACTTGATACGCCTACATGCACACAGTTGTTGGCGCCAGTCATCACAATCCAAGGTCATTCAACTGTATAACCTCTCAGTTTGTTCGTGTAACTCAAGTGGAACAGTCGTGCTGGGGTGTTTTTACAGGTGCTGTGTTTGTTAGTTTTCCAATTCCGTAACATGTTATTCGAATCAACACAATATTATATGTAGGCCCACTGTACCGCATTTCTGTATATTACAAGTAGGTATTTTTTTATATATATATATATATATGCCATTATATTAACACATAATAGATTGTACTGTATATATATTGTTACTGTACTATACAAGACTACAGTACAAATGTACCTATAATATTTGATATCATACTGTGATTCTCCTTTTTTAGTAAACATGACATAATAAACATGCATCTTATGCAAGTTCATTCGTAAAACTTGATGTTTCAATAAATCGACACCATCTCAGGCTACATTAGATCGAGATTCTGAGATTCTACGGTAGTATAAATTTAGCGATTTTCAGGTTTTTTAAATAAAATATCAGCCTAAAAAAATTATGGTTCTCCCCAAATAAATAGTTGTGAAACAAAGATAATCATTTTCACATGCTCTATGTATAATGCCGGGATTATGACGAACTTAACTTTAAATGAATGTAGTGTTCAATTAACTTAAGGAAACAGATGTGTGATCACGATTCACAGAAGTTAACGTAACAACTCAAGCCAAACATCTGCATTCTAAGAGTGTGTATTTTGATCTGTGATTTGTACTATTTGTAAAGTGATGATCTGTGAAAGTTTACCGTTTTCTATTGATATAATGTGTCATTAAACTTTTTTTTAAATTTAGCTTTCCTATTTTGGTTTAATTATTTTGTTTCAATGTCCGATCACTCTAAATGAGACTAAAGAGTAGCCCTTGGTCATAAAACAACAAATTAATTACTAAACTGCCCTTTAGGTGTCACTCCCATAATGATTGGGTGGCTAGATCACATGATACCATTCATGTTACATTTATTTAACATGAAAGACCTCCCAGGACATCTATTAAGTTAAGTGAACTGTAAGTGAATGTTAAATTAACTGCATCGTGATCGTTTGCATTTAAAAACACGAGAAGAACCTTTACATAAAGTTTTGGGCATGATCCTCACTTAAGCTACTATTCCCCAATAGTTTGTCAATATTTACATTTCTAATTTATCATGAAATTTTAGTGAATTTTGTTTTAATTGTATAGAGTATTTAAAATGATCAAACTTTATATATCTTTGTAATATTAAGTTTACAGTCTTATTAATTATAAGAAAATACACATATATTCTGATTAAAGAAGAAAAAATTGTATAGGCCTATGCTCTATATATGTATAACTTTAATTACAAAATTTTCCCTGACCAGATGGAAAAATAAAGTGTAAAAGTGAACAGGAATTATAATACACACAAAGTAGTTATTGCAATATACGAGACGAATCGTAACCTTACTCTGGGCGATAAACAGCTAATGAATATTAAACCAACTCTGTCAAAACAAATAGCATGTCCTTATCAATGAAAGTAAACTTGTACTAATTACATAAAACTAGTATACTTCATATAATTAATTAATTTCATACCAATAACAAATTCCCTCCGAAGAATGTTTCATGTTATTAACAATTTACTTCATAAAATTGTATACTCAGTAAAAATAATTTGGCGGCAGCAGGAAAAATTGCCACTCCCGCTCATACTTAATACAAAAAAAGTATAAAAAATAAAAACCATAAAATCTTCCCAAACACAATTTCAGTGAAAAATAGTATGCTAGCGCTGAGAATTTCCGACTCAGAAAGAACTACATGAAGGCCACAGAGCAGTGACCTCAAAATTGTTGATTTGCAGTTTGTACGCCACTACACTGCCAATAAGAAATAGAAACTTAGGTGTATTTCTTTCTCTCCTAAACACATACAAAAATAGGGATTTTAAGGTAAAAATTATTTTTATAAATTCATTTTTCTTTGATAATGCGGTGTTTGTTATGTTTAATGTAATAAATATATTTTTAAAAGGTATTATTAGGATAAATAAGTTCAAAACTATATGAAACAAATAATAATTTCCGAATAATGTTATGGGGAATAATGATATGGTTTTTTAGACTACGTCATGCATCTTGACTGATGATTTAGGAGTATTAAGTTCAACTTGCCAAAATATTGAACAAAGTATTATAGTGATTTTAGCTGTCTAAGGACGAGGAATATATGTTTCCATAAACTCGCCTCGCGATTTAATTCTTTTTAACAATTGTCTCCCCCACCACCCCCAAAGTAACACATCATATCGTTATTGTGGGATATTGCAGTTGGTAACATTGTTTTTGCTATGAAACGGTATGATGATCTGTAAGAAATGTGACTTGGGAGGTTTTGTGCCACCTGTACGTGTGAATGTTAAAGTGTGAACGGTAAATAGTGGCGGGTATTTAACATTGGCGACGAATATGTGATTACCAACTGTTGAATCTGGTGTTGACCAAAACCAAGAAAAGTAAGTATTCGAGTTTACAAACTTACTAAGTGCATCCCAAAATTGAAGACCTGAGAATTCAATCCCAAGGAAGGAGTCTACATTTGCATTTAAAATGGCTGAAGATGGAGAAACCACCACATCTTGAGGGAGTTTACTTTAAAAAATGACTGGTCTCTTTAAAAACCTAGGATGGAGAGTTTCTTCGACTCTAATCGCATCAAGAGTGACACCAAGAGAAAATGCCTGTTTCTCGACGCATTGAATGAAGATAACTTTAAGTTAGTGAATAACTTAAGTGTACCTAAAAAGCCTAAGGAGTTGAGATACGATGTACTCCAATCTTAAAAGAAACAGGGATTCGCCCTCGATTATAAGCAGAAGCTACTTTCCTTTGAGATTTCTGGAGATTGAAAAATGCACGCTCACACTTCTCTTCAAAG
>CABFOV010001088.1:11899-28949 GCA_902141375.1 Timema poppense
GGGGGGGGGGGATGTTTGTATGGCATAGACAAGACGTGGTTCATGGCCATCTCGTGTACTTGTTCTCCCCATCCCGTGTACTGAACAAGAAAGAAATAATAGCTAACGACTTTGAATCGCTCGCAACTTTTCCACCCCCTCTTCCCCTCTTGTAGAGTGAAGCGTTCATCTTTCGTGCACTAGGGTAGGTCCACGTCACTGTATCATCTTCAACCCCTCTTCCTCTCCTTTAATCAAGTCCACGTCTAACATAACTTAACCCAACCTAGCCAATTCGTTAATTAATTTGAAAGTATGCGTTAGAGAGGTTGTTCCCACTTCAAAAAGGGTGAAAAAGTCGCTAGCGATTCAAAATCGCAATAGATTCTTTTTTTCGGTTCAGTACACAAGGTGGGACAAACAAAAATGATGTTTACTTTATAATAACACTTGAATATTTGAGTGTACGAGATTGGACAAATTCAGGTAAAAATTCACGAATGCATGAGATGAGAGGTCAAATAGAAAAGTAGGTTGAATTTAAAAAAGGCGGTGCCGGCATTTTCAGATGCTTATCATGATTTGCAAAATACAAAATAGAATGTTGTAAACTGTTAGTTTTATCCCATATTCGTGTTATTTAGCAATGGACAAGGACATGTTTGTCTTAAACGATTCTAATCCCGCCGTACAAAAGCGCAACAGCTGCCATTTAAATTTCAGAAAAATTCGGGTATGAAGGATTACATTTTATAAATATATATAGAAAACTTCGGCAATATCTTAATATATTGCTATCATTATTAGGTGTTTAGAGTATCCTTAAAAAGTGACATCTGAGTATCACGTGGATTGACGCATGTATATATTAAAGTAGTTATAGTAACGTCAGTAACTGTCGAATACAGTCCTTCCTACATAATCCTGACGTCATATTTCCCTCCACAATATGTAAAGGCTCATGTTGATGTCAGAGCGCAACGAAGTTTGATGATTATGCTTGTCTCTGTTAAGATACGCCTAATATATATGTGTTATGTTAAGAAAAAGAATGGGTGATAAATTTTCCTTTAAAACGTCTAATTGATAGATTATTTCATTGAGACAAATTTTACAAACCGCTTGCGTGTATTAAAAATTACACTTACTATAAATAGTGTTGCAAATAAAATACTAAAAGAATATATATTTTTGTTTGGAAAACTTGGAAATGTTAGCGAATTTCAAAACCTACAAAGCGTATCAACCCTTTTTGTCGGTATTGATTTATCTATTTAAAAAAGTGAAAGCTGAAGGTAAGATAACTTGACGTATGAATATGTTAACATAGTTTTAAGAACCTTTGTAACTTTTAAAGCTGTCCTTCCTACCGTGTTTTTACTCTACCAGATAAAGCCATGTTTTCAGCCAGAAGATGAAGCCACAACTTTCAAGACCGTCGCCGAAGGAATGATAAAGCCAATCTGAATCAAGTCAGTAACATCGGTAGTTTATGAGTGAGTTCTCATTTGTTTTTGAAGGAGAAGTTACAAGAGGTTAATGTAACTCTCAATAATTGAACACGAGATTTTGTTTAATTTTGTTTAATTCATCCTAAAAAAAATTAAATAAAAACAATACTCTTATGTATTCGTCATTAGTCGAAAAATAAGTTTCACATATCTTAACAATGTGTTCGACTTGTTTATTTATTTTTACTAGAAGAATAAAACAACAAACAATCATTGACCTCGTAATTCTTTAATGTTATCAGGAAAGTAAAAACAAACTGCAATTTTGATCATTTAAATTATTATATTTTCCACTGCATCCTAACATCCGCCCAGGCTAACCTCATATAAATTATTCTAATAGGAAAGGGATGCAGACATTTTCCCGCATTTTTGTAAAGTGAGCGTGGAAAACCACCTAGGAAAAAAACACCTAAATACGTCTGATTGGAATTCGAACCCAGAACTCTTTATGTACCGGGTATTCAGTATATTGCCAGAGTGACGCCTTATACTGTACGTCCACTAACGCCCCCCCCTCCCCCTTATTTTTTAAAGTTTAACTCGCATTAAATAATGAGCAGATACTTATGTACAGGGAATTATTTCTCTCTTGGTAAATACAGGAAATTTCAAAATATATATTTAAAATATACAAATATTTTTGAATTTGGTAGTGGAGGCTTGAAATAACCTAGTGAAGGAAGAACTGAAATAAAGAACTAAACTCACTGATTCGAACATGTCCTGTCCCACTCTAACCCCCTCCTGAAACAATGGGCTGCTCAATGGTTGAATATATTTCCCCACCAAGCTAAAACAATATTGCTGGTGTGTTGTTGTGAACATGACCTAACATTACGGTCGTCAACTGTATGAAAAGATGAATATGCATTTTTTTAAAGGTGTCTGTCTGTAAAAATGGGAATTCCTTCTGAGGGGGGGATTGTTCCGTAGTAAGAAAATAGTGGCAACCATTATCAGAATGCGTGCTGTATTTCGACATTTCCAATAGCCTGTTCAAATCCTCGCCAGTTGGCAGTTGGAACTTAGGTGTGAGGGGTGGTTGGTCAACCTCGGCTACCAGAACCAATAATTCCTGTTTCTGTTCTGGACTTAAGACCAGGGCTTTGTATATTACTTTATAGACACATAAATCCGGCTTGTAATATTTCTGTCAAATTCTGAGCTAGGACCAAACAAGGAAAAAAGGACCCCCAAATTAAACAACCTTTAATTAATTCCAAGTTGCTGACCTAAACGGTTCGAAACGTGAACTGCCGTGACAACTTCTGGACCAGTCAGACAGCAATAAGACAAACGGTGTAAAGTTTTTATAAGCTCGAAATAGGTACCTGATACATTCTCAAAGTGGGTACATTATAATAACTACAGTACATACAAATTTAATAGATTCAGCTAATTTTAGTAGACCCAAGTAAATTGATTACAGAATTCACGTTTATTTATTTGATGCACTACAATATTTAAAAAAACACTTTTGTTATTCTTGATCGATTTTCAAAAAATTTAGGGTGCTAAAATGTTCCTAGAGGTCCCGCAAATACTGTATTGAGTAGTAATTGTTTTGGTGGTGTGTTGAATCCGAAAGAGCTTCAATTAATATTTGGATTTAATCCCATCAGAAACTTTAACTGTTAGTCTAGCTAGAACATACATAAAATATTTAAATTAAACTGCCAGGTTAGGGCATTTATCATATAAAATTTATAAAAAAGCTAAGTTGGGGCATACCGTACATATATTGATTTAACAGGGAACTTATCACTTTACAACCAAGCAACTTTTTTAAAATATACATATAATTATGCGTAGTAGCGAAATAGATTTTAAAAAAAGAGTAAGATAACGAATTAGGGATGTAATTTTCTGAAAGTTAACTCTCCTCTGCCGGCCATATTCGTAACAACACGACCTCCCCGGGGGACAGACGTGACCGGCTCTTAAGAGAGTCCTGAAGCCGTTACTTTGGGATGTAATAACACCGTTAAAATACGACTCTAAAGGGTAAGGATGGGGGATTGTAAACAAACATTAATCATATTCCCGTCGGTCTGGACTAAACCCAAACGTGGTATTTTACTGGCGGAAATCGATATCGAATTAATGGACGTACAGGAAGGAAATTGGGTTACAGTGTGTGCCCATTGTGAATGTTGCGACGCGGTCTTAACCACCGCGACGCTTGGAGGCTGCCCGCTCGCTTCTAAATACTTCTTAAATTACCCGGTCTGTGGGTGTCTTTTTTTAAATCTCGTTCTTGGTCGCAATATAATGTCTCACTCCAACAACAGGGTTGATAACTCACCAGGAGGTCATGAAATTTGGTGCAACAGTGAAAGGTCAAAACAATTTTTAATTCACTAGAATTCTCAAATATTTTCACAGGGACAATTTACATATTTTGTCTTTAATGAATCATATATCAAAATTATGTTTCATGTTTGAAAATAGAAAACAATAGAACAATATTTATTTATAGCCTTCTTTAAGAAATACTAAGGAAATGCATATTTGTTAGGTCTGAAAACCTGGAAAAGTCGAGGGTTTTCAAAACTTAAAAAGTGTACCAACCTTGAAAAGTAACACGCTGAGCAATGTATACAGAGAGATAGAAACTTATCACGTGGTCATTGTGTTCATCTCTGTTTTGTGAGTTACATAAAGTTCCTATCAAACATTGGATTGTGTTTATGTTAAACAAAATTTTTAATGTATATTTTGAAACAATCCAATGTGACTTCAATTTCTATCGGCCCCCCAGAGAGAGAAGTATTATAATGGTAAAAAAAATAATTTAACTTTAGATTTTGATAAATGTAGACGTTTCTTGACACCCTGGGACCAAACAAGTTGTATTCTTGATGCCGTTTGCTTGTGTATCTCGGCCAAGAACCGAACTATTATACCTATCGTACTCTAACTCGGTATCTAAGGTGTACATAAGTTTCCTTCGACAACTCCAATCATCTAGAAAATGTTTTGAATTACATTAAAAGGGACTTAATGTTAGTACAAAAAATCCTTGACATTGCCTGTTCAGGGATTTCTCTAAGAATCAACTCAGAAAACCCCTCCCCAAGTTATTGGGTGGTTATGGACTTGTAAACTTACTCAATCAAATGGCCATTTTTAAATATGGTCACAGCAATTTTTCTTAAGAATTATTTAGGATATATGTAATGATTTTGTTACGTCAGAATTACCATTCTCATAAGAAAACCTGTAATGTTATTTGCCCTCGAGTGGGCGGCTCTCCTAATACGCACATTTCGTAACGGCTATAATAGTTGAGTAAAATGAACACTCTAGGGAGGTAAGTTTATTTGTGTGTGCCCACCCCCATGCCAAGGCGAGGGCCTGCTATGCGGGCTGTCTGCTTTATTGAAACGAACACAAACTTTTTCATTCTGCCAGATCTTTTCAACACAAACGATGGTGGCTCACTTTTTATGTCTCACTTTGGTGGAAGAATTTATCGGTTCGAATAATGGGATGAGGGCGGTGGTTGCCAAGATATGAACATATTGTACTATTAAAGTCTATTTAGTTTTTCTATTACGGTCGATAAAGTCCAAATTAGGTTTGGTAAATTTTTATCACCGCGTCATACTACCCGTTTATTCTATCCGTATTTAGTTACACTAAGAGGGAACGGCTGATAAAACTATAGTTTTTATTAAATGGACCCGAATTTGGAGAGAAAGTAAGGAAACCATCTATCGAGAACTACCTCAGCATACTGGACCGGGGTTCATACCCCGGCCTCTGTCGTCACTGATGGACCAGAATGGACGAGTGGTTGACGTTACGTTTACCGATATGTTATTACTTATTATTATTAGTTGTTCTTCTCTCATGTCACATTTACCACATTATTTCTAACCTTGTGTGTTTAAATTTAATTTGTGCGAATAAAATTTTAGGAGGAGAACTAAAAACTCTAAAATAATCAATCAAAATAGTGTTTTCATAGTTAATGGTTCTCATATCCCAAAACAGACGGATAAGCTAGCATAAAATGTAACCTTTTAGCCTATATGTACTCTTATTTGCCTTAAATGAATACACCGTGACCTTTTTTTTATAAGCTAAACATAATAGAACCAATCAAGGTTAGCTCGCTACCTTTCAAAGGTAAAAAGAGGGTACATAACTATCTATAAATGTATACCCAGATTTCGGCTACCATCCGCTTCCGTAATGCATGTAGTCCTCTTTACTCAAAGGGCTAAGGGTTGCAAAAAGACCTCCCTTATTGGCGCAAAAATTTAAATTCTATATATATTTGTAACTCAATTGTTTTAAAATTCGGAGCACAAATGCTTCGAAATTTTTTTTCTACGCGGAATTTGGATTTTTGCGAAACTGCCACTGAGAAATGAATTTTGAATGTTGAAGCGATCTCAAAATGTAACTACTGTGTAATACATTTGCAAGTTTAAAAATATTAAAATTATTTGTATTATAAAATTCTTAATAAAATACGTTTAATATTAATATTAATTTAAATTCTAATACACTATAGTTATAAGCCCTTCTTCCCTCCCGGATTCACACCATTCTAATGCCACCCGCCACCTTCTCCCAAATATTTTGGGGCAGATCTATCTTTTATTTTGTGAAAGGTCACAGGCAGCTGGCGGAACTGGGTGTTGTGTCTGTTTAGCTGTGTTCTATGAATTAGTCAGCGGTCGCTCGACTTTTGTCTCCGTTTGTTGCTGGCTCAAAGCTGGGGAACTAAATAGTAAGCGTCAGCTCAAATGAACTAAACTGCAGCCAAAGGCGTTTTGCTTTGAGAGCAAATTAGAAACGAGTGGATTGTCAATTTGGCGTAGTTAATGAGTCGAGTATGGCCACACCATTACAATTTTCTTTAATTATAGAGAATGAAGCAGCGTTGGTGGGCACATACATAGACTTAAAGCGCCAAGATTTTCTGGTCCGGTTTGCCGGTAAGAGGGAGGTCAGGGTCCGAATCCCGGAAGGTACCCATCAAAATTGTTATAAAATATAGTATCAAGCTTGTAGTATTTGTTCAATACCGCCCTGATATAGTGAACTCTGAATATCATGTCACGTTAGGCCAAAGGAACTTTATACCAACCGGGATTTGTACGAACAAGTTTCTATCCTTTAGCTCTAGACGAAAAACCCACAGTGGCCTAAGAATGAGCGATAGGGTCACGTGACAATATGCCTCAGGATAATAGATAAGCGAGATTACCAAGATGGAGGAGTAGCTAGTGTATTTCCTAATGTATCAAATATATTTTATTGATATAAAGATGATACAGTATTATACATATAAACTTATTAGAACTTGTTAAAATTACTCAGCAATATATGAGCTTTAAAAAATTACGTTTAAGTATCTTATCCCAAATAATACATCACACAAACCAAATATTCCCTTTAAATATGCTGGCTTTTCCATGAAGTCATTTATGTATAACAAATTATTTCATGTAATATTGAAAGTGGCACATTTGCGTTGGGACAGCCCCTTAACTCTTAGGTTTTTGAACTTTAACAAAACGCAACAGAATGGCGAGTGAGCAATACCGACCGAACGAACATTACCTATTCAAATGTTAAACTAGGCGGTGGTGCAACCTAGCGAGTGACACATAATTATTAATGTTTGTAGGAAGTTACTTGAATGCTATCTAACGACTCAGGTCAGAACTGAAGTCACATATTTTTTACTAGCGACTGATCCGGACTATAAAGTCCGCTGAACGTGGCAGGCAGGCCTCGTGAGCGACAACTTGTCATTGACAGGCGTCGAGAGAGAGAACCGGCTGATAAATGGCTTGACACGCCGCCATGTTGGCTCTAATGGATGTCCTGTCCAGGTGCGTGCCAGTGATGAAGGGTAGACATTCTGTCTTGTATCGGTCAGCCGCCTTCAAATTTCTTTGGTCGACTCTTGGTGCACGAACTAGCCTACCCCGCGACCTGCCCTTTGTGACGCTTAGCGCGGAATTTTGGATACTTCTCTAAATATATTAAAATCTGGGCATGATTTAGGTTACATCTATATTAGTAGTGGTAACATGTCAGTCTATATGTTTAGGGTTACAGGGTTTGATACCCTGCATGGCTGAAAAAAACCCATTAATGAAATTGGGGCTTCTGTTTTAGGAAATATGAACTAATGGCTTGGGAAGTGCGTGTTGTGTCTATTCTAGAACTAATTGTGTCTGCACTTCGTGGTCTGATATAATAAAGTGGTTCATAAAGTGTAGGGCCTACTCCAAATATATATTTTTTACCAACTTGGGCTATTGACATTTAACTATATTATTAAGGAATGAATTATTGATATAAAATTTAGAGGAAGGATAACGGGAAGCCAGTTAGGAAAAATCACCCTTAGTACACCCCGATGTTCAAACCCCAACCTCCTTGCATCTGGTAAACCAGATCGCTCACCGATACTGGTACTTATGTTTAAGAAAAACTTTTTGTAAATGTTTGTAATTATTTATCTATAAATTGCATACATCAGAAACCAAAGAAAGGTAGGCCGTGTAAGAAACCTTTTGGCAATGGAGGATCTCACACTTGATGTACAGTTCACTTTATAAACATTTTAGAGTTGCCCCTCATTTACCCTGAACAGCGTCAAATTTACCTTTCAAGATACCGCTATGATACAGCTTACAACTTATAAGATATGGCCATAGTGCAATATGTCAAGGTAAGACTGCCACCTTTTAGTACGAGTGGAGTCTACCTACACCCTAATATGGATTAATATAGTTTTAGGAACTCATACACGAGCGAATGGTGTTTTGATTAACTTTTTTCCCAACGTTTTGTTCACGAACTAAATTGAATTAAACGTTTAACATATTCATGGGAACCTTTTAATTCACTAAAGACAGTTTTTAATTTTTCATATAAAATATATATATCCATAAAGGAACGATTTAAAAAAAACAATGGTGCACACTTTCTCATAGTGTGTTATAGTTTGGAACAAATTTTTTCAAAAATAAGTCTGCAATAAACTACCTTAATATAAGTTTTCTTCATAAAAAACAAACATTTTGTTAATCATAATAAACTCCTCTTTATGTATGAATTAAAAAATAATGTTGAAACTGTTTTTAAAAAATTACTAATATGCAAAGGGCAGTTATTTAGTAAAATTTGAGGATGATTTATAACACCCTCTTAAAACCATTCTTGAAACCATATTTACTGTCGTAATAGAAAATGTTAATATGTTTTGGTTTAGTAAGAGGACAGGATTCAATTTTGACTTTCTTGCCCGAGTTATTTATTTTTGTAGAAATGTCATAAACGTGTGTGTAGTAAAAGGTGAACATTTGGTATGTAAGCTTCTGTCCGAAAGCAGGTAGACGCGGCACCGATGTTCAAAATGTGTTTTCTAGTACTGAATATGATGACACGCGTCTCTAAACAAACACACTAAGGCGATAGTTAAAGTACGATTCACTCTCATAGGACCGGCGTAAGCGGAAAACATTAGTCCAGGATATTATTAGTCTGAATGCAAGAAATACTCTAGTGCAGCATCGGCACGTACTCAAAAGAACGGCATCTCTTTGACACCGAACAGCGGTCTAATAATCTCAATGGTGACTAGGAAATTCGTGTTCAAGGATATTAATACTTCTCTATGAAACCTTCCACACCTTAGCTATTTACCAAAACCTTCACGATATCAACACCAGTGTTTTTAATTCTATCTTAAAAGGGAAAAAAGAAAGACAATTAGCATATTATATCAAAATCATTTGAATATTTGACACATAAATGTGATTTAAATTTAAACACACATACAAATATATAAAATTTTAATTTATATTATATAATTATAGAGTAGTCACACGCCTCTATAAGTTATTTAGAAAGCCCTTCCTCTGAAATATTTTTAAAATCGAATGCCGTAAGACTTAAGAATTTAACTTTTTGACCCCTTGGAGAGAGAAAGTATTGTCAAAAAAATCTAACTTTAGATTTTGATAAATGTTGACGCTTCATGACTTCATATTTTGGGCCATTTTATATTTAGATTAATATTTTCACCATCGCTGAGCAAGCAAATGATAAATAAGTAAGTTATTATTTATAAACTGTTCATAAAAATACTCCCTGCTATCTTCATGTAAAAGAGAATCTTGACTTTTTGATGTTGGCTACTCTTCCCAAGGCCTGAATAGGCAGTATTTATCCATACTAACAATAAACTAGCGCGCGCACACACACACACACACACACACACACACACACACACACACACACACACACNTGCATTAACAATATATATGCAATCAAATTAATAAACGTCCAAAAGATACACTAACAAATGAGTTCTGATTTGTTCTGAGGTCTGAATTTTGCACACACACACACACACACACACACACACACACACACACACACACACACACACACACTTCCTAAGGGCGGCATTAACAAAGAACCACTAACTAAAAATTTCCTAGTCTAAAGATTTCCTGCCACATCGGCACCGGCTGTGTCGTGCTGCAAACAATCTCAAACAGGTCATTCCCCATATGAGCTATCTTGTAAGAATATGGTTTGATTCACTCTCATAGGACTGTACCATTGACAGTGTGGTGATACCATGCCCTGATTGCTAACGACGGACCGCACACATCAGATGTGTTTAGTGTAAAGCGTGTACTGCATTCGGATTTCATAAGGAGGTTTCCGACATTTTGCCTTCAGTTCTATCGTGTCTACTTTTGTGTAATTCTTTTTAACGCATGGCATATTTAACCGTGAGAGATGTAGTTCGCTTTGTGGTAACAGAAAGTTGTCCAGGGTATCCCTTGGAGGTTTTCTAAACGTCATACCCGCAATGAGATGACGTGATGCCAGTGGACATTTCATTTCTTACTTATACCTAACCTGACAATGATGAAGACCATAGGTACAGTTCCTTTTTAGGGAAAAATATCTGGAATCGAACCTGGAATCTCTAGATCAGTAGCCTGGGGGGCCAACCACTGGACCAAGATATTGGTTATGATAACTTGTTTCCAAAGCTGAAGAAATAGAAAAGCTAAGAAAACAGTTTTGGGTAAACAAAATAAATAAGGGAAAGGTCGGAATATGGGTCCAAACTGATTTGTTTGAAGACAACATAAAGTTTTCCAACTATTGGCTAAGTTTAGAGATGACGTCATCAACGGGAATGTCGCATGGATAGGTTTTTAATCTGCCTCCCGGAATCCTGATTGGAATTTACGACGTCCGATACCTACGCTGAGGATAGGTGAACGCAGTTTCATTAAAAATAATATGGAGAATATAAAATCTGACGCGTGCGGGTACGTCCGATGTGGACCAGGGGACGCTTACCTTAAGTGTGTGAATCCATCATATTAATTCTGTTGTGGTTTGCCATTGATGGGGAGCTGGGTGTTCGAATCCCAGATGGGTGTACCGAGGTGTTTTTTCACAAACTGTTTCTCACTCTGCTACCATGCAACTGTTAATACAATCATTCCTTATCGTACATTTATTTCTCTTCTTACTTTAAAAGTTTAAATATACGGGTAACCCTGGGGAAAATGCGGTGTCTATGATGGCCCGGATTGTTTGCAAATGTAATGAATCACGATTGGCCCTGTGCTCTGGAATCAATATCGGTGTTATTGCCCGGTCGACTATTCTTGTCTTAGAAGGATCGATACGGCACGCATTATTGAAAGCGCTCACTCCAGATCAGCTGGATTACGGTTAGCGCGACTGGCCAGCAGAAGCTGCCAACTTGAACCAATGATCGATTTCGGGGAGGGGCATATTTTATACCTTTTAAAATTATAATGTTGCAATCGTGGACTAGTTTTTTGTAGTAGTCTCACATTTGTATACGCTTGATCTTCTAATCTTAAATAATCTTATTTTGTAAAAATTAGCTACGAACATTTCATTTTCACGAGCCGAGTTTAAAGTGGAAAAGATACACACAAGATGCAAGCTGTAACTAGGATCTAAAACGCCACCGCTTGAGTGTCCACCCTTCATGTTTCGGAGAAAATTAAGATTAGTAAAATCTTCAGAGGCCAAAGACTAATAAATTCCCGTGCACACGGGCGATGTTCCCGTTCTTATCTTAGAATATGTATGATGGCTATTATCAAATCGAGCCGTGATCCTCCTGTCTTTCAATCAAATTTAAAGCGAAATAATTCATATTTTATTTTAGGAAACTATTCCGGATTGTTCCAAAATACAAACCAACGCAGCCATTTTCTTAAAGGTATTTTATTTTTAATTTATAAATAAAATTCGATTTTTTAGTGAAATTAGTTTAATACAACTTGCACAACCTAACATGAAAGACATAAATGTGTAATATAATATATATGCACAATGTATACCATTTTAATATATACTGAATTTTTATATGTTTGCTATAATTTCAAGACATTCATAATTATAAAGTATCATAACTTGTAATTAATATTACCAATTTTTTTCAAATATCAATCCAATATTGTGCGTATATATGATACTACACATTTATGTCTTTCATGTAACTCAATACAACTTGTACAACTTAGTTTCACTAAAAATTGAGTTTTCTTTATAAATATTCTTAAACGTTATATATATATATATATATATATATATATATATATATATATATATACAATTATAAACAAAATGATAGCAATAACCGTTCGAAGGGACGTCTTAAATTTCGTAGTGGCTACTTTTCTGGTTATTTCGTGATGGTTGTGTCTCTATGATCCCCTCGGGGTGCTGCGAAAATATGGGAGTTAGTCCACAGGTTAGTGTTGCACAAAATATATATTTTATTGTGTTTTTTTATCACAATTTTTTTACGTATATCCTCTGCTTAGGGTTTTCTTAACATGTAACACCCGGACATAAAGACGTTTCATATCAAGGGTGCCGTGGACAAAAGGGAATGTATTAAGGGGTGCAACCCCGATTTTTAAAAAAAGAAGTTGAAACACTGGTTTAGGCCTACATGCTGTAACGAATTCGCGGTCTTTCGTTCAACAGGAATACCTTTGTAGTTGTTACATTGATTTGGACTGCCACGGACTCTAGAACCGGTAAAGTAGTTCCGAGTTTTTCCAAACCCGGTCTGTATCCTTCTTTATTATAGGATTTTGAGGAAGGGGGCCTTGAATGAATAGGTTATTGCCAAAGGTAGAATGAAGAAGGGGAGGATTGCTCATTGTAGCTTAGTGGTTCAGGGGTGAGTCGATGCTTTTATCGGAAACAGTGGAGGGGCAAGGAGTCCCATGTTTCCATGGGCAGAATGATGATTCCGGCCTCGCCCGATCGAATGGTGGCATATGTAGTTTAACCATCTATATATTGGTGTACGAGGGAAAACCGCCATTGATCACATAAATGGTATTTTTATACATGCTATAGACTATATTGATATATTTAAAAAGTATTATTCAATATTTCTATAGTTAAAAACAAAATATTTTTTTTTTATTTATATAGGCCTACTGAATTACCAGTTTATTATTAAACCTAATATAACCCAACTAATTTTTTTGTTTCCAATCATCTTGAAAGTTGAAGGTTCTAAGCTCGACTCATCCAAGGAATCTGCAAAATGAAATACTCACCTTGCAGGTAAACCCTGTTAGTTAACTGACGTGGATTAAACCGAGATTAAGATCAAATTAATGTGTACGTGCCTATTATGACTTTCACCTAACGTAAATAAACATTGTGTGATCGGCATTAACGTAACATAAATGCAATTTAATTCAAACAAACTATCAAAACACAGCCTATTTAGTTGGACCGTTAAACAATTAATTTCCAAAAATGAAATAGCTAATGATGTATTCAATTATTGTCAGTAATAAAAGTTTATAGGAGCTACAAACTAGTGTGTAAGACGGTTCCCGATGGTTTATTGTTGTCGAACTATACCGCAAAAGGCTTGTTTGTGCATCACAAACGAACAATAAAGGTTCTAAAATTTAAATTATGTTGTTTTTTTTACTTAGCACCGCGTCTTATTAACCGTTCGGGCTGTACGCTTAAGTACTAATTACGCTAATTTGTTAGGAATTGGTAAGGTTGAACTTATAGGAAGTTAACCCGCATTTGCGTGGAGGGAGAGTGTGAAACCATCTAGGAAAAAACACCACCAGTTCACCTGACCGAGATTCGTACCTCAATCTCCTCGTCCTCGGCACTTTAGCTCAACACGAAATTAGCGCGTAAGCCAACTACGCCACCGAGGCGGGTTTAAAATGGGCTCATTAGTATTTTAAAGCTAATAATAATGTGCTGGCCTAATCTTAAATATTAATAAAAATGGAAAAAAAAGTTCCAAGTTGAATTACAATTTCGCATGCAACCCATGTTGGCTAGAGCAAGTGACTTATACTTTATAATCTAGGGAAAACAAGGTGGTAGTTGGGTGCTAGCATTCCTCTAGAGAGGAGCCACGTAGGTGCTAAAACCTCCCCCTTTCTTAGTCGGAAGGAAAGTTATTTCCTTAAAGGGTAACTAGATAGAAGGGTGGTGTGTGTGTGTGTGTATGCGTGTAAATGGGGTGAAGAGAGTTAATATTGACAGTGGTAACACAGACTAAAGCGTCAGTCTCGTTTGCTCGAGTTGTGATACTTGTGTAAATGTACTGAGGTGTTTTTTCCTAATTGGTTTCCCACTCTTCCTCAAAGAAAATGCTGGTGCATTCCATATAAATCTGACCGTTTCAATCCCCCCTCTCCTCCGGCCCAGCCCATCATTTTAAATACAATAAATTTTGACATAAGCTTTGCCGGTTAAATTGTAACTTTTTGAGAAAAATAACGTTGCAACTTGTCTTATTTTACCTCATGGATACAATATGGCCACCGCTCGGGTAAATTCAAAATGGAGAAATGCGTGGGATTTTTTTTTAACTCTTGGTATCTATGTTGGACATTTTCACTTTTTGTCAATTTCTTGATAAAAATAGCTTTCCGGATCTTCCAGTGACTGATATTTCAGTGTTTACTGAATGTATATAGCCCGGGTGGGTGGCAAGACACAGTGGACGGGTATAAGAGCTCGATAGGTCGTGAGTTTGGGGCTTGCGTGTGTAGCTCTGAATACTTCCCACGTCACGTGGTATCTAGAGCAACGCTCGGTTAAAAAAAGGGGGGGGGGGAGGTAATAGTATAGTAAGGTGTCGGGGGCACTTAGAGGGACTCTGCTCCTGCCACGCTGCAAATTGCATGACTAACAGTTTCGCCCTGTCATGCCGTTTGGGAAAACGTATAGTAAAGTCGTGGGTGTAAAATAGGCTTAAAACACAACCAAAAATCTATTTGCGTGCTGACAATGTAGCTTCAATATCTTTACTATTTTATCGGCATTGATACAATTTATAAATAGTGACAGGTTGATTACATGACTTGATGTATGAATACAATTATCTAGATCTAGTAACTTAACAAATATTTTCCCAACCCAATGGTTGCCTGATCCAAATCCGTGTCGATTAAATTTGCCGGTCATGTCGAAGATGAACGTTTCTGTCTCTGCTCTTGCCATGCAAGTTGTTGTATCTATTGATTAGAATCACTGTTCCAGTCGATGATAGATGCTCTTCTCATTAATTAAAATCGCTGTTCCAGACGATGATAGTTGTTCTTCCTATTAATTAAAATCACTGTTCCAGTCAATGATAGATGCGCTTTCATTAATTAAAATCACTGTTCCAGACGATGATAGTCGCTGTTCCTCTTGAGTAAAATCGATATTTCTATTAGTTAAAATAGACGTTCCTGTCGATGAATGTTGTTTGTCTGAGAGCTCTGAAATCTACGCACTTTCATTGGTCGTATTTTAGACTGGCGGAACAATAATTTCCTAACAAGAGACCAAAACGGGCCGTTTAATGGCTACCAATAAGGGAGGAGTTTGCGTCACAATCCCTTAGTGACTTGTCGGATCAATAATTCAGACGCTCCTCTCATTGAATGATTTGGGCCGAGGCTCTCTTGTTTATTTAAAATTAACTATCCTACCATATGATTGAAATAATGATGGTAGTGCTTATTTTCATTAACACTTAACATTTTGGAGCCCTTTAAAAATATTTTAGGAAAGAAAACTAATTAGCTCTTGGGTGTCGAAACGCATTTCCCTATATTCTTTTGTGTTGTGTGTGCCAGAATTTGTGCTGATGAGTCATTTGGGATATGTTTATTACTCCCTATCGTAATAGAAGCTCTAATTGGTAGCGTATCGTGCAATTAAATTATTACACATCACTGGCTTTATGTGGTCTTACATAATTTTTCCATTTACATTTCATCCGTTGCGTTCAAAGTTTGCCCCCTCGACAAAGGAACAGTTATAATTTCCTCTCTGCTTTCTAAATATGTACTATTGTTTTTTATTAATTGCCTACCAAGTTTAGCTAGATAACTTTTTTTTATAAAATTCATCAAATTTTAAATTTTTTTTTTCTAAAAAATTTGCACTATTCCAAAAAAATGCTTCAATTTAGAATTTAAATAAACATAATGATTTAGGTCTAGTATGTTAGCTTGTGATGGCACCCACCCTTCCCTTTGCTCTCACTTTCACTTATTGTCATCTAATATGAAAAACCTGTGTACTTTTTTGCAAACAAATTAACTTTAATAATTATATTTAACAGATTTTAAGTCACCCGTTTTGAAGGGTGCGTAGATTACGGCGCTACTCTCACCCGTTCAATTTTTTCCGGTAATGTGGAGGTTGGGGTTTGATTCCTGAAGGTAATTTTCCTTACCACTCAAAACGAATGCGAGTACACTTTCTCTAAATTATACCTTCATCCATCCGTCCCCAGTAGTGTACATATGTGAATATTCCAGTTGGCAAGTAAGTCGCACACGAAGAAAACATCACCTTATTTTTTCGCGTCTCATTGTGTCTTTCTTTCAGTCCGAGCTACCCATACACTACTAATAGGGTAGGGATGAGGAAAGTAGAATCTGAAGGAAAGTATTCGTATTTGCATGGAGGGAAAGTGGGAAAATATTTAGAGAAAAACTTACTCAGTCAAAACTCTACCTCCTTGTCACCGGCAGACCGTACTAGATGAGCTTTCCGTTGAATTCGCCAGCCCACTGATGTGGGTAACGCTCCTCACTACCTCAACTTAAAATCATGTCGCAGTCAAATGAACCATTCAAAGAAAAGAGTATCATAGCCGGTCACTCGATCAATCAAACTCACCCGATCCTTAAAGACCAAGCCAAGATTTGCTTCCCTCGTTTTACATGAATCTTGTCCTGATTGGCTTTTTCTCCCTCCTCGATTGACTTTTTCTCCCTCTTCGATTGACTTTTTCTCCCTCTTCGATTGGCTTTTTCTCCCTCTTCGATTGGCTTTTTCTTTTCCTTCGCCTCCTTACCAACAGCAGCAAACTCTTGGAACAAGCAATGGATTGGACCTTTTGTCGTATGGTTTCCAGATGTTTGAGAGAATCCCCACAAAAAGAGCGTGAGTGTCTAAGCCGTTACTCTTCTTTTAATTTCAAGGGTTCCCCCCCCCCCCCC
>CABFOV010001088.1:29007-53071 GCA_902141375.1 Timema poppense
CCCCTCTATATCAATGTCAAGGTGCCCTAATGATTGTGATGCAGCAGACTCATTGTTCTTGGCCCTTTGTTCACTCCCCATGGGAAGTAATTGAGTGGCGTGGTGTGATGAGTCACAGGGCGACCCGCCTCCCAGGACCAAGATGATGGCGCGTGCGTCAGCCACTTCAACCCAATTCCGCTCACCCGAGTGAGGAAATAAGTTCTCCCCCTCGACATCTGCCGAGGGTGCATCCGATTAGGAATCCTCGCCCCCTGGCTGCGGTTGGAGAGGACATAGGACACTCTAAGAGGTCCTTCTTACATTTCAGAAAGGCGCTTACTTCTGAACCACACCATTTTTAGGCGGGCGTAAATTAAAAGGAAACGGGAATGCCACGTATCGGGAGAGAAAAAAGGTAAAAGGTTGTGTTTTATTTTGTACTAAAGAAAAAGGATGAATTTCACAACATAAAATTTCAAATACTAGAATATTTTTGGATTTGGGACATTTAACTGCAAGCATATAAACACGTGTCCTAGTTACCCTTCCCCTGAAACAATAAGCTATGCCTGCTTCGGTGGCCGTGGGGTCTAGGGCGTCACCTTCATCTTAGACTGGACTGCCGATAAAAAGCAGATCGAGGTTCGAATCCCGGTCTTATGTACTAATGGTGGGTTTTACCAAATTGTTTTCCACTCTCCCTCTACGCAAATTCTGATACACTTCCTCTGAATTATAATTTTTTTTATCCCTAACAGATAAGCGTAATTATTGCATGTGCGTTCAACCTGAACAGGTAGTAATACGCGATACTGAAAACAAAAGTTAGGGGAAATGACTTGCGTGTATTTCCCCTGTCAAGCTCTAATCATAATGATTTAACGCCAAATACACGTTTTCAAATTAATCAGTTTAATTAAAATAAAATTTCATTCCTCCAAACTTCAATATTTTGTTTTGAAAAATAGTGTTCCTTCAGAAAAATCTGAACAGAAGAAATATTTTATTGAAATAAAATTGTTTCAATCTGAGGAAAGTATCCAGAAACATTAATATGAAACGACACATTACACATATCCCTTTCCCCAATGAACTGTAAGAATGGTCCTTATTTCCAAATAATGATATAAATAGCTACTTATTCCCACAATCCCTCTTTTTTTTTTTGTCACGGCACACGTAAAAAAAAATGAGGCTGTTTTGTTTCTGTTTTTCAAACACAAGGTAGTTCTTCGTGTTGTTCGTGTGTCAGCTGAGCGGCAATATGATCTATTACCCTACATAGGAGAGTTGAGTGAAAATTTAACATTTGAAACTACAAGGAAAGCAAGAGGTGAACAACAATACAATATTGAACTTAAATGGGCAATGCCAAATATTTGACTTTAAATAAGAGTTCAGTGCCAATACACAATATTGAGCGTCATGGAAGAAGGGGTAGGCGGCCATGTAATAAAATTAGTTAAAGTTAAATTTGAAATTTTCAACGAAAAAAAGAATGTTAAATACTACATTAAACTAAAATTAATTTGTAGAGGTTTCGTCTACCAACCAATTGAATTTGAATTTGTGAGTTGCCTGCCTTTTTCACCAAAGTTACTTCGATCGCCGCATGTAAACAGTTTCACTTCTAGCCACAAGCCGCGCCACTGCCTATAGAAGTACCGCGCTCCTGGCGAATGTTGTCTGAACCTCGTGAACCATCCTAACCAGTGACGTCAACGTATTCGATCTGTTATCGATTGTTCAGTCCCATGACGTACACATTGTGTATTATTTAGAGACTATGTTACTTTTCTCTCTCTGCGCTTTTTAGTTTTGTCTACAATTTTCCTGTAGATACTTTGACAAAGAGCTCTGTAAGAGAATGTAAATTGGCTAAATGTCAATTTTAACTTCAACTTGAATTCAATATCGCTCGCGTTTTTAAAACACGTTTGAGATTGAGTACCAAAAGATAACAGGGCTCATGTCCCTGTAAAAAATGAAAAAAGTCAGACATGTATGACTGAAAATTTAAATAGCAACTTGAATGTTCATATAGTTCTGTAATAGTTTTTGAAACCCACATAGAATAGTGTAATGCATTGCAAACAATTAATTGTATAATTAATACGATTTCTCGAAGATCCGTAGCAAACTTGTATCTAATATTGCAAGCATCAAGAATTCAATGGAAACCATTAGACCCTTAAAAATAACAATCTTTTTTATTTTTAGCCTTGATTGTAAAATACTTGATCAGTAAATTATTATTTTTTGTTCTGTTGGAGTCGTGTAATTTCATAACTTTCAAATTTTATCAACACTGCAGAAACTATAATACGTCGCATGACATATTTTAGAAAACTATTTTCTAATTTCTTTGACATGCTAGGAAACTTAATTTTGTTTATATCTGTTCTGAATAATACATTCTAGACCGATAAGGTACAAAATTAACGGCTATTGCAAATAGAATACACCATCTACTATCAGTCGTAACTTTGAATAACTCTTAAGGTACAGTAGCCCCATGGCTTCTTTGTTCTTTGGTGCTGACTGGCAGCTGACGGCTTTGAAAAGTTACCATACCATATTATGTATCCCTACGCCGAACCATATGATATGCAAAAACATGTGTTTAGCAGCTGTCACTTCTGACAGTCAAAATTTAGGTATATACTTAAATGTTGACTGTCAGAAGTCAGCTGTGAGCTGTCAATCAGCACCAAAGAAGCCATGGGGCTATTGTATATATTTATTAACTATAAAGGAGCACATTGGCAGAAATAAAGGGCGTTCGGTGACTTTGCACATATTTTCAATTGTTTCTTGAAAATTGCGTAGGATAATGTTAATACGATGAGTATGTGTTTGTCAAATGCAAGTAATCTAAATTAATATATTTTATTTATTAAATATTGATGTTTACATTTGTTTTTGTTTCTTTTAATATGCTCGTGCTCCAAGTCTTTCTATTAGTTTGAGCTATCCGAATGTAACCACTTTTGGGGATACGACCAATGAAGGTAAAATGTAGTGGAAGAGTTCCCACACTTGCGTAAAGAGATTAAGAGAAACCTAGCCGAGACTCTAATCCTGATCTCCCTCTCTCTGACCAACCAAACAAGACCAAGTCTGACGTCTTTGTATGCTTTCACACTGGTCCGGTTTCACTTAGGGTCCCATGTTGAGAGATGTTAGTAGGTTAACACATAAATATGCTTAAAATTTTCAACAATTATGCCTCACGTGACCATCAATTTCAAATTTGTTAAAACTAGGAGGGAAGGGGCGACTAATACAGGGGTGATACTAATATAACTTTATTCGTTAAAAGACACGATTTCCTAACGGCACTAAATCTATTGGAAGGCCAGAAGGGCTGATAAAAATATACAGGTGTTAAAAAAAGGTTCAGAGGTATTAATTAAAATTAGTAAAATAGTTTTCGTAATTATAGAACCGCAAATCATCTCGCACAGAGATACAGGCAATTATAGTCTGAACTAATAAATATAATTGGGATGAAAAATGTAATATTGTGTTTATACGGAACAAATTAATTACCTTATCACAACAAAAAGTGTCCCACATGTCCTTCCATCCTCACATCCTCTAATCAGACTTACCCGCCTCGGTGGCGTAGTTGGCTAAAGCGCTAGTCGTGTTGAGCCGCTCTACTGCTGAGGACGAGGAGATCGAGGTTCGAATCTCGGTTGGCTGAACTGGGGGGGGGGTTTCCTAAATGTTTTTCCACTCTCCCTCCACGCAAATGTGGGTTCACTTCCTCTAATTCAACCTTCCCAATTCCTAATTCACTAGCGTAATTACTACTTAAAGCGTAAAGCCCGAACGGGTAGTAAGATGCGGTGCTAAATAATAATAAAAAAAATCTAATCAGACTTGCCTGCTCTTTGGAAAATGCTTATATTTATTTAAATCGTCTGACAACCGCTTTCATCTCTGTTGAAAGTCTGCTAAATCATTTATTGGAAATGAATACACTAAACTCTTTCAATACCACCATACTGGTACAAAAAAAGGTCCAGATAAGTTCAGGAAGCAGTGAGGGCCATGAGACTGGAGCTATTCGACCTATCATATATATATTTGTGGGTTAATTTACAGATCTATGTTTATTAAGACTGTTTTTCTCATTTTAACGAGTACTACGAGATCCTAAATTTATGAACACCCTTTTCTAATCAGCCTTTATATTAGTTTGAATTATATTCGTGAAAGGCCGTTGGTCTGGAGAAAGTGGAGGATTTGTACTACTACTTTCTTTGTAAGGCCAAGGAGGAAATGATAATAGTGGACGGGTGAATTTAAATTATATATTTAGTTTTTTTATCTAATATTTTATAAAAAATATTAAATATTTTGGAGGAAGTTTGATCAAAATAGGCCTATATGATTTAAATGGAAAATTATTGGAAAGATATAGATATTAAATTTTTTTTGGAAGACAGTTAATCTATTGTCCCTTAAGTTGTTCTAATCAAAACTTACAATAAAATAGTACATTTAAACTAATCAGTAATCTTGAGTTGAGTTAAAAACAATCAACGCTGGTTTTAGTGAACTCTGTTGTAGTAAACCTTCGGCTATAGTGAACCTAATTCATTGGTCCCAACCCGCATACATTTCAATGTGTGTTGAACTTCGGTTTTAGTGTACAGAACAATTGAAACTTTCAATAAGAAATGTCATTCCATCATAATATTATTTAAAAACATTATTTTTTTTGGTTGTTTAAACTTGAAGACCTTGGCACTTATATAGGCAGTACAAAGCTTGACTGAAAGTATGGAATGTGTAAAAGGAATGCATGGGGGGGAGGGGTGGGGGCTTAGCTTAAACAGTCACTGCACTCATTGACCTGGATTAAGTTTTAATACCTTTGTCTGCGGCAAGTAAAGAAAGACTGTTCTGAGTTGTATTAAATGACAGGAGTTACAGGACAGTGAATCAGTCTATGGCCAATTGTTTTCACTAATCCCTTTCTTAGGGAGTGTATGAAACTAAAAAAAAAAATTAGACTTCTCTACTCTGTTTAGTTTTTTGAGTGTATGGATAGGGTGGAATCAAGGGTAGAAAAAGGACTGACTCTAGAGAAGGATCTGGAAAAGATATTAAGATCCTACACAATAAACTGCAGCATATAACTGATTTTTTTTTTTTTAATATTAATAGATTTCAATAAAGATCGATTATATTTGAACTCTTAATTTGTTTGTCACTAACCCACTACTTTCAGATTTTTTTTAAAAAATTCTGTTTTAGTGAACTTCGGACATTGTGAACAAAATATGAGTCCGTAGAGGTTCATTATAACCAGAGATGACTGTAGTAAGATCCTTGGAATTATTCGGTTTGTCTCCCAAGTACCCTTAATACTTGCCTAATACTCGCCTCCTTGAACTAGTAAACAAGTATTAAAGTAAGATGACTTGGCAGCTGTCAAAACTCTGGAAGCGAACAGATCCATTTCCGGCTGCAGACGTTTATCAGCTAGACCTATTTGATATAACTTGGTTATATGTTCATTTTATCTCGCTGCCTGCTGAGATTAACGATATTTTACTACCTCCCTGCTAATTGGGTTACCCCAGAATTTCACTTACGGTACGCTATGTAAACTGTGGCTTTTAATTAGAAAGTTCCTAGTGGTGTATCGGTGAGGCCTTAATTTAAATATTTAAAACTATTTGAGATTTTTTCATTCCTTAACTACGCCAAGAATAGTTTAATTTTTCCTACTGTTTGGCCAGTCAAGGCGATAGTTTTTTTTTATCTTAATTTATATTATTTACGTTGAGGAATGTTAGGCAAATATGTATCACTCCTCCGGGCTAACGACACTTAATTACTCTAATGAGCTAGGGGTGAGAAAGGTATAATTTAGAAAACAAGTACTAACGTTTGCATAGTGTACTGATCGCCTCATTGAGAGGTGTCCAGTAACATTTATTAAGTTTAATTAAAAAAGGTATATCTGCTGCCAAGACTGAAAGAGAGCATAAGTAAATAATTAGCATAGTAAATAGTTAATTAATCAATAAAAAATGAGGTTAATAAGTTATTCAAAATACGTGGATTACCACGTGCTTAATTTTAAATCATAACCCAATTACAAAAGGACTGTATTATTTATTAAACAAAAAAGTAATAAAAAACATAATAAAAGATTAAGATGATAAAAAGATAATAAAAGATTAACAAAGATTAATTTAAAATAAAAGAGAACATTTATATTTACTACATTACCGATTTGTTTAAGGTATAAAAAAGATATCTCCTGCAGAACAGAGAAAACCAAAAATAAAATTAATTAATACAAAGATAATCATCTTCAAACATTATATTTAATCCCCTGTTCTATTAAACTTTAAAATGCGTGGTTTATAAGATGTCGATTGATGCAAAACCATATTATAAAAGGAACCAGGCCACATGGTTGACAATCTCTACATTACATTAGAATTCCACAAAAATGCATAATAATACTAAATCTAAAAGTTAATAATTAAACAAAAAAATATACACGGAAACTTTACCTCATAACCCCAAAAAAGAAATAAACAAAGATAAAAGACTACATGTTAATTTAGAAAAGATTTTAGAATAAAATTAAAAAAAAAGAAAAGAACAAAAAATTACGTCTCACTCTAATAGGATCCAAACAGAGAATGAACAAAACAAAAGGAAATCTCTCTGAACGGGGAATCCTGGGATTAGTTTAGCCAATCAGAGATAAGTTTGTTTTCACGATAACAAAAGTACCAATAATATAATTTTTGAAGACTAAGAATTTTTAAAATAAAAGATATAAAAGAAAAATTAAGGTAAAATTACATATCTAAAAAAGGTACAAAGAGATTTAATTACTTAACACATATTGAAATAATAGTTTATAAAAGATTATTAAAACTTCCGTTCTCCTAAATTCTTCATTTAAGTCGCCATGTTGTGGAACTACTCCTAATTTAAAGTTTGTCTGCTATACTTCGCCACTCATCACAACTAGGAACGTCAAGGTTGGTAGATCTTAGGTCTGTTCATCATTAACAGTACAATAGGAGGATGATTCTAAACAATTTAGGAATACATCCTCGGTATACACGGCCTAAATTGGAACCCCGACCTCTTCGGGAAACCAAACCAGCAGAATATGTATTTGCCGTGTGCCCACCGATGCAGGTGTGAAAATTAATATTTTTATCCTAGGGTAGTACTACCCATTTGGGCTGTCCGTATTTCATCTTAGCTAATGGGGCAGGACAAAGGTAAAATTTAAAATAACTTTGCCAGCATTAGCGTAGAGGAAGAGTGGGTAAACCATTGAAAGAAAACACCCTCAGTGCATTCGACGTCCAACACCTTAGCTCAGTTGGCTAGTACTTCCGCCTGATCCGACGGATTTCTGCCATATAGAGCAAAAAATATATACACTTTGTGAAATTGGACTTCCCCTTCACAGTAACAAATTAACGGCCAGGAGAATGGCTGTGGACTTCCCCTTCACAGTAACAAATTAACGGCCAAGGAGAATGGCTGTTGTACCTGTTCTAGAGGGTTTTTTAACAACGCGTTTTACTACCTATTCAGGTTATATGCATTGTTCTCGAGTTAAAAGTGCAAATTAAACACCCCGAGGGAAGTGTACAGCTGGCCAGGACTTAAACCTCTACCTCCCTTTCACATACAAAAAAACTAGAGGAGATTGGCTGATATTTAGTCCACGTGCCCACAGATACAGCTATACTCCATTCACGTTAGGAATTACTCCCTGAAAGGTCTTTTTTCCTACCAATATCCTACTATATAATTGATTTCTGGTAAGGAAAAAGGCCCTTAAGAAAACAATTCCTACGCAAAACGGACTTTATATAATGGATCTCGCTTGTCTGGGATTAAAGTTCTCGCCTCAAGACACGATGTTAGTGGGTTCGAACCCAGCCGGGTTCAACGGAATTTCTGGAGCGATAAACATCTGTGAAACAACTCCCTTTTGAGGGGGGGATGTAAAGCCGTCGGTCCCATGTCGATTGTGGCAGGTAAAAGAACTCTGAAAGGTGTGTGAAAATACCTTTCACGGTAAAATTGGTGTGCTGATATAAGTAGCCGGTTAAGAAAGTACACTTTGAATACCTCAAATAAATAAATACTAAGTAAACTCAAAAGCATCTCCCTGGCTCTAATATTCGAGGCAAAAATAGCCGATCAACGTTACCGGCATCAAGTACAGGGTAGGCGTGTCAACTTAAGGTGCGGCAGAAGGGAGTGCAAGTATTTTTCAGTTTTTATAGAATATAAATTTGTTGGCAAAAATTAATCAAATATTTCTCCAGTAGCAACATAGAGTTTAGTTTTCTGCACATGCTGATATCAACCGATCTTGAATATCTGTCAAGGGTGTCCTGGAATGTTGTCAAAACATTTTCTCTTTATTTAAAATGTTTTGACAAAATTCAAGGACACCCTTGACAGATATTTAAGATCTGTCGATATTAGAATGTGCACGTGCACACTCACTTAATAGCTATTGGTGGCTGCATGGTCCAAGTCGTCACTCTCGTTAGAGATTAGACTACGGATGACTAGGAAATTGGAGTTTGAATCTCGGTCGGGTGTACCGGCTTTTTTTAAAAATGTTTTCCCACTTTCCCTCCAGGCAAACGCAGGTATACACTTCCTATAAATTACACCGACTTCATCCCTAACTAATTAGCAATTAGTACATGTGCGTACAACCTGAACAGATAGTAAGACATGGTTTAAAAAAGTTATGTTTGGACTGCTTTTTATTTATTTTTTATTTTTAGGATTAACCAACATCGTGGAAACGTCCTAGAAATACATAAATTGGGAAAGCGAGACTAGACAGTTGGGAAAATTTAGTATTTCTAGGTATGTGTAATGAATTTGTACTTTTTTTTTCTTTTTTGTTGTGAAGGATTCCCAAAAATATGTTGACTTTACATTCTAATTTTTCAATATTGGTCGGCACATGCACGTCGGAAAAGTTTTCTCTTATGTAAACTATAAAAACACCCCATAGATGTAACGAGATGTAAGTACTCACATTTTATGTATAAGGTGTAATGAAAATTTCTTCAGCACAAGATTTAAAGGTCAACATTCCCACAATTAGGCCTACTGCAAATAAATTATTCAAATGTCTGGTAAAAATGAGTTTCGTATTTTTTTTATAGAAGCATAACATTCATTTTGTAATATTAATGTACTTAATTGGAAATATATTTAAGATGGTGCCCATATAGGTTTTTAATAAGACTTATTTTTCAGCGTGAACCTTATAAAACGAGTTGGATACGCTATGTATAAGATAAACGCAAAGTATTGGATCGCTTAACATCCTGGTGGTTGATAATGTGTGTGGCGTATGCAATCCGTAACAAGCAACGTAATAAACCATTAATGTCGTTTCTATGTCCCATACAAGTCAATTTTTTCATACCTAATTTCATAGAAAAATTTGTATTGAAATAACCAGTGAATTAACTACGACGTATATTTATTTACATGGTCAATTTTTTCATCTTAGTTTTGGAAATAGTTGATGAAACAAACCCATAATCTCTTCAAAAAATAATGTGTTTCAACAGCACGAAAGTGACGCCTTTATACCATCTTGTCAATGAAGCGTTTTAAATGTACATATTCTTTGGAAGATACTTGATGGTTCTTGTTCTCCAGACAAAATTTTAAAGGTTCCGGCTCTTGTTCTTAAAAATTTATTTTTACTAGTTTTGGTTCCATTGAAATATTTGTAAGTAGAACATAATATTATTAAAATATAATTTACTACAAAATACGAGTTAATTATATAAAAAATACAAATTATTCAGGAGCTTGATACTTTATTTAAAACTCCGGGTGCCATTTGAGCAGATCATTTTATTATTGTTTGCCAGAATTCTAAAATATAATAAAAATACCACCTTTCTGGTCTGGTGGTCAGATTTAATGGCTACAGATATGCTGTTTGACACTGTGAGTCTGGAACAGGGCCAACTAAACCTCGAAGAGCTACTTGAATAAATTAGTGGTAATGTCGTAGAAAACTTAGATTAATGGCCAAAGGGTTCGTTGTGTTGAACATATAACACCCAATATCCGCAAAAGTTACCACTATCTTCATCAATAGATGGAGGCCGCTAGGTCGTTATGGCTCGATTGCAGACTAACGCCATGGAGCTTAGTTTACTAATAGATGGAGGCCGCTAGGTCGTTATGGATCGATTGCAGACTATCGCCATGGATCTTAGTTTACCAATAGATGGAGGCCGCTAGGTCGTTATGGCTCGATTGCAGACTAACGCAATGGATCTTAGTTTACCAATAGATGGAGGCCGCTAGGTCGTTATGGCTCGATTGCAGACTATCGCCATCGATCTTAGTTCACCAATAGATGGAGGCCGCTAGGTCGTTATGGTTCGATTGCAGACTAACGCCATGGAGCTTAGTTAAGTATTTTTTGAAAATACTTTAATTTTTTTAATTAATGTTTTAGGTAAATTAAATTATCTAATGCTGGTTTATCCAGACAAACCAGTAACTTATATATCGGGAATAAAAGGAAATATGATTTTAGTTTGTATAAAAAATTTAAATCAGCCAAATAGTCTGTCAAATCTTGCTATATAAAAGTATTATTTTGGGCTCTATTATCTATCAGAAAGTACCTAATTACATAATGCATTTAAAATGTTGGAATGGAAATAGAGAATATTGATGTAGTATTTTTAATAGCCTGTTAATAGAGCCCTGTACAAGTGCGGGTTAAGATGTTATTGATTATTAGACTTATTCCTTCGACTAATACTAACAAGACAAAGGAAAACAGAGTTTTTAACTAAAAGGCCAATAATTACCTTACAAACTTAAAAGGGAACACACAACATCAAATTACATTAAAATTGAATACTATAAATAGACTAGCACTACTGAGTTGAGATTTATATTGGTTTTATTATATTATTATAAGTTTAAATATCATTTTTACCGATCGACTTAATAATACCTGGTGCTCAACGGCACAAATCATTTACGCTACTCATACAAAGATAAAGTTCATAAACGAGCTGTGATATACAAATGATTTAAAGATCGAATACAATGTCTTAAAAGCATATCGTATTTAGGGTTACCAAAAGATCCGGTTTGGTCGGGTAAGTTCCGGAATTTAACTCACTGTCCTATTTCCGGGTGAACCCCACTCAGGACACTATGTTTCGGAAACTAAGACATTTCTTGCTACGCCGCTCTGCGCTAGTAAATAAATATACACTGCACTACTAGCCCTAAGTTAATAAAGCTAGTTTAAATGAACAACATATGGCTCAATTAGTAGCTACTCGCTAGCTGGTAAACTCGTGCGCGAGTGATCTTGCGCCAACAAGCTCAGCGAGTGTCGGATTACACTTAGTTACCGAACTCGCCCACTCGCTCAGTAGAGTTGTTTCTGGCAGGTTGTTTTCGTTGTTAGTCAAAATGTCTGGGATGAAGTGGAACAGCAACAATATTGTAGTCAAACATCGTGATTAAATCAATGTGAATCGTAAGGATTTTGTTTTTAAAATCTGTTTGAAGATCTGGGAAAAGAAGGTTTGTTCAAAGGGTGAACGAAAAGCAGCTCAAAGCAAAAATAAATTAAAATTTTGAAAGAGGTCTACCGACAAGATCTAGCAAAAATCGAAAGAATCAGAAAAAATATAAGGGGAACGACAACGATTCCCGCACGAACCACTTCTCTAGACATTTCGGAGACTACTAGACTATGGCAATTTTATTAGCCAGAGGGCAAACTATCTAGCGAGTAGAGTGTAAAGTCGCTCGGTCTTCAACTTAAGGGGACAGCCACACTGGGCGAGCGCGCGAGCGACTAAAATATAAAATAGAACACATTGGTTGAAACGAGAGGTGGCCAGACTGGAGCGAGCGAGTGACTGAGCGCGCGCGCTTGAAAGATAGAACTGGTTCTATTATTTCAAGCGCGCACGCTCGACCCGTTACAGTCTAGTTTACAGGCGGTAGACAATATCATTGTATGTTGGTTCAATGAGTGCTAAGAAAACTTCTCATTTTGTCATTTTTATTACTATCGATAGGTTTTGCACACTTGCTACTAACGGCCTAATTTAATTGGTAAGATCATAAACCATATATATAACTGACATGTTAAAATACTTTAATATTATCAAAGTATGCTTTTACAAATAAGAATCACCATTAGCATGGAGAGTATGAGAAAACCACAACAATAAATCACTTGTCAAAAACCACCCTCAGTTCACTGAGCCAAGATTCGAACCTTTGTATCCTTGTCAACGGCTATCGAAAGCTCTCTGCTAATCACGCGCTCGCTCGCTCGCTCGCCAATTTGGCCGAGCCCTTAGCCGCTCACTCTCCCCCAGCGAGTAGTTAACCAGCCGGCGCGATTACATTCGGCGAGTTTAATAGCAGAGAGTAAATTTGCTGGCGAGTAGCTAGTAATCTCGGGGTTTGATCCCGGCAAGATGAACCGAAGTTTTTTTTTCCCCTAAATGGTTTTACACGCTAAGACGATTAAAAATAAATTGTTATATCTTATTATTTCTTATTAAATAACGAAGGTATCGCACGTAAACCGTTATCTATAGCAGCCTGTATGTAAGTTTATCATAGTTCTACTACAGCTTCATATTGGTTATTAAAAAATTATATCAGAAATGTGTGTTTCTTTAGCACCGCGTCTTACTACCCGTTGAGGCTATATGCTTCAGAAATAGTTGGCAGTCCTACGTGTTTACTGTGCCTATTTGTATTAAAGGCGGGTTGAGTAAAATATAGTAAAAAAGTTTAGTAAAGAACATGTGATGTATTGCAGGAAGGAAAAGAAAATATATTGCACAATATTACAGGATATACTAAAGAAGGAAAGGAAGATGTATCAAGCTACAGGATTTAGAAATAAAGGAAAGGAAGTTATATTGTGTTACAGGATATGAAAAGGGAGGAAATTAGGCGTATCGTGTTAAAAGATATATAAAGGGGAGGAAAGTAAGAGGCATTGTGTTACAGGATGTAGAAAGTGAAGACAAGATGTATTATATTTTGTTACAGGATATAGATATGAATTGTATTACATGATATAGAAAAGGAAGATATAAAGATGTATTGTTTTGCGGGATATAGAAAGGAAAGAGAGGACATTATATTGCGCTCTATTGTGTAGACCGTGAAGATGGCATATTGAACTTCAAAATTATGTGTAAATAGAGGTTGTAATAATTTACTACTGAAGTACCTCCCTGAACGAATAAACAGTGACGGCTCGTGTATAGGCACTGCGGAACTGCAGCACCCCCTATTTCCACTTGATATTTTCGATAACATTTAATATAATTAGTCCTTTTTTCTTTGATTCATTCTTTATTTTTTTAGTACATACATATTCTTTAAGCTTAGTGTCAGTACTTCAGTAGACATCCCCCAGTTTATGAACAAGATACAAAACTCTTTGTATGGAACTGTGCGCTTCACAGCGACAGCGACGTGATGTTTGACTGTTGTTCGCATGCGCACACAGTAGGGGGTATGGAGGAAGGCGGGACTGCCAGGTAGAGATAGCACTGTTGCTCTCGCAGTGCCGGCTCTGACGTGATGGTGGAAGGAAGTTTACTCAGTGTGTGTTGTGCTTAAAAACCGTGTACCATATTCTTGAATGTGCTAAAGTGTAGAATAGTGTAGAATGAGATTATTATTTTGCTTCCAGCTATTTTATTTTATTCATTTTATTTCGGTTATTTTATTTAACAGAAAGACTAAATGCGCTTGCAGTACTTTCAATGGAGAAAAATTTCCTCAGATGACATCCAGAGATCAAGGAAAAAATTATTTAACTTTTTGCGCAAATTAAAACAAGAAGAATGGATTTCATTTTTAAATAAATAGATCAAGCTTGAACTGTAACAAGTTAAGTTAAAGTAAGTAAAGCATTTTTTTTTTTTAAGATTTTATCAAATTGCTGAATAAATTTTCTCTTTTTATACATGATTTCCCCCTTTTTACACTTTTATAATAAAGGCTAAACATTTTCTGGAGCAGCACCCCCACTAATTTTAGCTACGAGCCGCTACTGCTAATAAAGCTACCAAATTATTAAAAAGCAGACTCATTCATAAACATTTGTGTTTATTCAAAAGTAATACTAGAGTAAGAATTGATATATACTAAGTGCATATTTAAATCTAATAAGAAAAATTATATTTCTTGTTTTCCGTTACTTTGCGAAAGCTGGGAGTTATGGTAGTACAAAAAATTCGTAGCGATGTACGTGGTTTCAAACTCAGCCAGGGTCGACGTATTTTTCTTGAGCGATAAAAATCACGAGTTTCTTCGGAGGGGAAGTTAAGCCGTCGATCTCATGATGGTTGTGACATGTAAAAGAATCCTAAAAGGTATGTGAAAAATAACTTTACTTACAAAATTGATGGTCCCTCTCTCTCTCACTATTATAAATTATCGTTTGCTGATATAGTCATGATATAATCAGTCGGTTCAGAAACTGCACGCCAAATATATCAAATAAACAAATAATTAATAAATTTGACTAGTTGCGGAGGTTTATTTAGATGCTGTTCATTGCTGAGAATCCCACTTCGCAGGCCGATGTAGACCCGAACAGTCAACACACACAACGTGATATCTCGAACATTTTCATGTAATGAAGTAACTGAATAAAACCAAAACTGCTACTTTTTTAAAACATAGTATTAACTCGAAGATTATTACAATATTTTCTTGTTTAAATCTTTAAGACTAAGAAAAAAACTTTCCTTGTGGATTTAGGTAGAAAGATAGGAAATTGGGCCTACAACTTGTTTGTAATACAGATGGCCCGTAAACAAAATTGCCGACCGCTGCTCTACAGAATGTATACTGAGAAGAGAAGATAGTATATTGAAATATAGGATGTTGACCAAGAAGATAGGATTCTAATAGTAGTACAATATGTGGTCAGGGAAGAAAAGATTGCATTTTTAACTATAAAAACTGAGAGGAGAGGGAGTGGGCTGGTGGACTAAATAGTAGTGTCAAAATAGTGTGTAATAGTAGTGCCGCGGTTAGGCGGTCGCCTCGCTCAGCGAAAAATTATCAATCGGTGTCAGGCCTTATTGTTTAAAATACAATGGTCTGTGTAGTTTTATGAAACTACTCTTTTCTAAGTTTTCCTTTTACCTTTCACCTACAACCACCCTTTACCACCCTTTTCATGTCGATTAGAAACAGAGGAAAGAAAACTACGACATTTATTATCTCAAGGTAATGAGAAAAGCTCGCTACTATTTCTCAAATACCTTATATTGTCTGTTGTAAGCCTATTATGATAGCTCAGCAAAAATGATTAAAAATTAGTTTAAAATGATCTAATGCAGGTGTCGGCAACCTTTAAATAGTGTTGTGCCGAAATAATACTGCAAAGTTGCTCAGCGTGCCAACCAATCGCTCACCCAAATCGTTATATTTTTAAACTAGTTAACCAGTACAACTATTAAAACAAATGTAATTTGATTTTGTAAAATGTAAATGTAACATGTTTCTAAATCGAATGCATTAAATAACGACTGTTTATTGTATATTTACTATTTTAATATACATTCAGATAAATCTGAATAAATACTAAAGTTATAAACGTGTTGTAGGTGACCTAGCGGTTTAGGGGTAAGGTGTCAGACTTTTGTGCTGGCGGCTGGGTTCAATCCCCGGTCCCGGCACAGATTTATCTGATTACCAAACCCTCCCTTCACCTCTGACAAGACATCTTGTGAATGTGGGGAATGCCAGGCCTCCACCGTGGTTCGGATTCCACGTTAAACTGTAGGTCCTTCATTTCATCTCACAATCACCCTACCATTACACATTAGCGTAAGTGCGTATAACCCGAACGGGTAGTAAGACGCGGTGCTAATAATAATAATAATATAAACGTGTTTTGAAAAATTTACTTTTATTTAAATCGCTCATCGTGCCAATGAAAATCGTTTCGCGTGCCGCAAGTTGCCGACCCCTGATATATCACATTTTCGCACATTTTTGTTTATTTATAAAACGCCTATATTGTTGATAAAGAAAAAAACTCTGTTGGAATCTTTAGACTTTATTTTAGGTGAACCATATTTGAAATAACGCATCGTATAATTAAATATTACGTTAGAGCTGAACGTCTGTGCGGCAATTTCTCGTTTACAGAGTGGTCCCTTAAGTTGGATTCACATCTCGAACATGTAATTCCGATATGTTAACTTGTAAGAACGTCGTTTGATTCACACTCGAAGGACTCTGCGCCCGACTTAGACTGTGCTCAGACTGTCGTCTTCTTGGATTATTCCAAGTGATTTCACAAGGTCACAGTCCAATACTGTAGGCGCATATTCATAATAAGTGTGAATTATTGAGATACTCGACTTTCGGCAAGTACGAACCTTCACAAAGGCTGCTATCTATATGATATGACATTGGGTGCAGAATATTTTAATGTTGCTCGTGAGTAATAATCCAATAATATGACAAATTGAGCTGAATAATTTTGGTGCAAGAGTATGAGTGCAGTATAAAGATTATGACAGTAATCTCATTAAAGACTATAACTGGATTGAAATAGTGGAATAATTCATTATGTGAAAAACTTTTGAGTGGTCATCGTTGAGTCACACAAATATAGTGTAGTATTCTACATCTCTTGCCCCAAACCAGTGATTACTGTTACACTCCCACTGCTGACCGATTCAATTTTGTTCTCGCATACAATCTTACGGCCTTAGAATATTTAGTATAATGACATAAAACCTCTCTTATCAATTGCATCCGCTTCTTATAGCAGGGCAACTACGGGTGTTCATTTTGAGTTAAATTCAACTTTTTTATTTTTATTTGTTAAAACATAATTTAAGACTTTATTTTCTTTTATTACCAGACAATGCCCAATCAGTCGTTTCCTATAACTGAACACTTTGGAAAAGTATAGTGGAGAAAACACTTCCATTGCAATCGATTGGGATTAAGATTCTATATCCGTGAAGCCAACCCTAACAGTAGATTTTCATAGATATGGCTCATACTAATATTCGGATATCCTTTTCCTCACAACACGAGTTTTAAAACTTGCTCTACCTTCAACTTAACCAAAAAATAAGAATCTAACAAAATACAACACAGTATTTATAAAGTTAAAAATAAGCTGCATCTGCAAGCACGTTGGCTAACTATAGATTTGCTGTTGATTAAGAGTGTGAGGTTCAAATCCCGGACGGATGGTTTGTCCAGAATAGGGATCTATAAATTCTACCTTCATCACTATCCCATTGGCGTTATTATAATGCGTATTGACCGAATTTCTAGAAAAACTTAAGGGTAAAAAAGTATTAAAATTCAGGGTTGCCACAAACTGAGAAAACGAAGGAAATTTTTCGTGTCTGAAAAAAACAGGGAATTTCGGAAAAACAAATGAAATAGTAAAATAGTTGTGAATTTAAGGCTATCGCGATCGCCCTCATCATCAACACTTTCCAGCCTGTGGCCGGTTCAATTTATTAAAATGCCTTTCTCTTTCTCTATGCTTCCACAATTTTTCCTGTGTCAATCTATTCTATCCTTCTCCTATCACTTGCACATTTTCTATTATTTGCTAGGTGACCTGGCGGTCTAGGGTTAAGGCGTTGGACTTCTGTGCTGGGAGTCCGGGGTTCAATCCTTGGTCCCGGCACAGGTTTATTTTATTTCCAAACCCTTCCCTCACCTCTGACAAGTCGTGTATTAATCACAACTTATGAATGTGTGGAATGCTAGGCCTCCACCGTGGTCCGGATCCCACGTTAAACTGTAGGTCCTCCATTTCATCTCGCAATCACCCTACCATTACACATTAGCGTAATTGCGTATAACCTGAACGGGTAGTGGTGATGATGATGATGATAATAATAATATCTGCTCCTATCATCTTTTTCTTAGTTTTCTTTGCGGTATTTTCTCTATATACTTCATTTCCGTCATTCTATTTAGTATTCTCTCCTTTTCCGTCCTCATTACATGACCATACAGCTCAAGTCTTGCTTCCTTTGCTTATGTAATACCTGTATTCACACTCTTCCCGGATAACTATTCCTTATCCTGTTTCTCCCCGTGACAGCTAACATAATCCTCACAAACTTCATATTATATCCTCCATTTTCCTAATCTTTTTTACATTCAATGTCCATGTTTCCGCTGCATGTATAACTATTGATACAAAGTACGCCCCTCGCAGAACTTTATTACTCCCTTATATTTAAAGGACACTTCCCTCTACCATATCAGGTCTCTTACACACCTGTAGAATAACTCCCGCTGTTGCCTTCTCCATATAAGTTCCTCCCTAAGGTACACGTCCTCTGGTCCGCATCGCAAGCATTGGATTTTTGAATTCTTTACATTATTTCTAATCAGACTGCTTCCACTAATTCGCATAGTACGCATTGGAAATTGGCAATACGATGGGATTCCGTTTTGGCAGATTAAAATCCTATGCGTGGGATGCGGACCAGTGGACTCACTCTCTGACATTATAATTCTAAATTCCCAGCTACATAACTGTTGGAAACAGTCCAAAGTGATTTAGTTAACTGAAATGAGCAGATTATTTATCTATTTCAATAGTTCGCAAACTACTACTTGTGTTTCAGTCGTTCGCAATCTTCATCTTTCGTGATCGAAATAAATTTTGCAGTTTAGCCCTTAACTAGTTCGGGAACTATCGCGTGTGAGTCGGTTATTATTTGCCCCTCACATCACTAGTTACATAGTACTCACGAGTCAAATCTAAAACTTTTTTTTAAAATAGCTTTGATAAGTTAAAAATCAAATAAAAAACTTAAATAAAATAAAGAACAATTTTTGGATCAGAAAAATAATACTATAAGGTCAAATTAGATTAGTTACAATAACACCAGCTGTTAGATTAATGATATTTTAAAAATATTTTAGGTTCATCTTAACGACTGCCCATACCAGTGATGGCATTATAGATATTAGGACAATGATTACTATTGTTTGGAAATTCGTATGCTTCGAATGTAATGGCTGCACTATACTAAATAAATCTTATTCTTTCGATGCGGACCATTGGACGCAGTCTCATTAAAAATAATGTAAATAATTCAAAAATCTGATGCTTGGGATGCGGATCAGTGAACGCTTACCTCTACTCCCACCCACTCTTCGCGTCGATAACGCCTCCAAGATATTTTACACTCCACCTTTCTTAGCTCTACTCCATACAACTTTATAGCTTTACAAGGCCTTATCCTTTTCCTTATTATTATTATTAGCACCGCGTCTTACTACCCGTTCGGGTTATACGCACTTACGCTAATGTGTAATGGTAGGGTGATTGTGAGATGAAATGGAGGACCTACAGTTTAACGTGGAATCCGAACCACGGTGGAGGCCTGGCATTCCTCACATTCACAAGATGTCTTGTCAGAGGTGAAGGAAGGGTTTGGTAATCAGATACATCTTTGCTGGGACCGAGGATCGAACCCCGGCAGCCAGCATAGAAGTCCGACACCTTACCCCTAGACCGCCAGGTCACCTCTTATCATTACCATCACTTCACACTTCGCCGTGCTAGGTTTCATTCTACACTCTTTCACTTCCTCATTCCGTTCCTATAGCTGTTCTAGTACTTCCTCTTTCTTCTACCCTCATACCATCAAGTCATCAGCAAACATCATTGTTCTCGTTTTTTCCTTAACGAGATTCCTTGCCACTTTATTCATTCTTTAAATACATTTGTATGGAATACAAAGGAAGAACTAAGCGTGCTGATAAATTATATAGTATCTCCCAGCCCACCCTTCCTGAAACGTTGTGTTGGGAAAAGACTCCCCATATTGCCTCATCAAACTCAAATCAGCCTTTTGTAAATGTCATTTAATTGCATACTTTAACACTAGACAATTTTATAAACACAAAAATTAATTTAATTCGTCTCTCTTTCAATCCAAATTGTTTGGAAAAATGGAAGTTTTTTCTGGGGAAAAAAGGAAATGTTATATATAGCAAGAAAATAGTGGCAACCCTTAAATTGCAATTAATTTATCACTGCATAATATATTATTTTACTCATCAAAAGTTAGAAATAAGTTTTATCTGCAAAAATTATCAAGGTTGACATTAGCAGTGGATTTTCCCACCCCCTTTTCTTTACTAGTGCATATAAAACCTTGTGCCCCCCTCCCCCGCGCTCCTTCCCCCCCAAGAATGTGTGTTAGTTTATCAAAAGCATCTATTGAGTTAAGTTTTAGTTGCGGAAGATATGCCTGGAGGCAGTGCTTCGAGTTCTGAACCTCTGCGTCCGTACCCCTGGGTTTGTTCGTCATTGCTCCAGCCCTAGGTCAGAATGTGATTTTTAAAAAGTCTTCCCAGTAGAGAGTTGATGGTACTTCAACTTTGCATTTAATATTATAATCCAAAGCTACTTAGCATGCGTGCACACTATCTTTTCCAGTTTTGGTAAATAACTCGTTTAAAAAAAACTGCATTCCCCTACTTGGTTTTAATAATATGATAACTTGGTAGGGATGAGGAAGGTATAATATAGAAGAAATTAACTCAAATTTGCGATGGATCGTGAAAAAATATACAAAGACAAAATCACCCTCATTACTACTGTCTGGGGACCCCAGTTTTGTCCATGGAAGTAGCTTCAAATCGAATATCAAGAGATTTCAATCCTTAAATAGTAATCATTTTTCCTAATTTAAAGTCCTTTTTTTCTATTTCTATCATTTATTTTAGTAATTATTTAGAAAAAAAACTAGCAACTAAGTTTAAGGCTGACTTTACCACTTTGGAATTGTTTTGAATATTTTATTTTGTTGTTTGAAATTTATTGTGCTAGCACCTTTCAACACTATTTTCATTTTAATATTTATCGGGGTACCAATGCTAGTGTTGTGTAAGATTCGCCTAAGATGTTTGATTTATGGGAAAAATAAAAGTTTCAGTATACTTTCTAATAAATAAATGCTCAACATAATATTCCAAAGGAGTATGAAAAATCTTAAGTCTATAAAATTTAATTTCTTGAACTAATAGGTGCTTTTTCTACAAATGTTATGGACGTCTAGCCCTCTCCCAGAATATAACAGCAGCGCATTAAAATAGCTTCTGGAAACCAGTGAGCGAAGTAGATGGGAAATTGATTAATTATCTCTTGAAACATTCCAACGCCTTAAATTAAATACCCTCTGTTTACTCTTATTTAAAGGTAGCAGTCAGTCCGATCTTGACTAATGACAACAGTAAGCATCATAATACCTTACGGAGGGTGCAATGAACACGGCGAGTTAAGTCCAATTTTTGCTTGCAAAGTTTTCTGTCATAATTTGTCTCTTACAATGCCGGAGTTGCTAGTATGTAACTGTGATGAATTGTCAGTTTGTTATAATTTTGAGATTGTGTGAACCCAATATGAATTGTACTTGTATTATAATTTCGGAGATACTATTTTGTGATACTAAGATTAATTTGTCCGCCCTGTTTTCTTGTGATCAATATTGTGGGACGACTGTGGCGCGGTGGCGGGCAGAGGAAATACACGAATAAACGTTTGACAATGGATGACGTGACCTATTAAAGCTCTCATTTTTTCACTTGTTTTTATTAAATGTTAACATTTTCCATTGCGTAGCTATGTATCAGCACTAGGATTTGTGTGCCTGACCTAGGTTTGTTATTGTGGACTCTGTGGTGCAGGATGTAGAGTTTATAAAACACTTGCCCAGCTGCAACACTAGCAGTGGATTCCGACAATAAAAAAAATACAGACTTTTTCTATCCTAACTAGCAGTCGTTGGTTCGACTCGTCCAAAGGTGAATATTTAGGGGTGGGTAAACCGTCAGCGTCAGTTAAGTATTCAAGTGAAGCTATTTTGTTTTAACGTTTTGCCCTCCTTCATATTGGTCGTCTTAAATTTTCTGTCGCCAATTGGTAGACTGCTCAGCGTCACCGCCAGTTTCATCAGTTATTGACCGCACACGGGAACCTCGCCCAGACAGTAACTTATCTTTCTCGCCATCGGCATAATGTTGACCGGTGACATCACGTCACCGACCACGCACGCACCTCGGCATTGAACCCGTACTTCGTGTTTCACTAAATGCATTATTCCAACGACATTACACGGGGCACCAACAAAAAAAAAAGCACTCGAATGACGTGATCAATGATCTTGTAAATAATTCGAGGAGATAGTTAGATAAAGAGATAATATTAGTACCAAACTTTACGACCGCGTGTCGGAACACTCCCTAGGATCAATAACGGGCCTGATGATCAGGGCGAACACTCGGCCGTCGTGCAGCTCAGGGTCTGCGGCAATGTCCCGAGACAGCAGTAGGCTCAATTGTCAGTACTGCTGTGACAGGACAATATCCCAGCCCCCGGTAACTATGGTGACAGTGGCGTGTTGACCGCACCGGCTGCTGTAGACGGACTGTGGCGCCTCCGAGCTGCAGCCTCGACTCACTGCTACCCTAGCGCTGCCTGGTTATTGATCTACCGCCCGCCCGTCAAGACGAGGGGTGGAGCTCGACTACACTGCGGGGTGGTGGTGCTTACCTTGGTGTTGTGAGGCTCCCAAATCTGGCTGTACCATCTAGGCTTCCCTCGAGTCAGTCTGGAAACAACCAAAATACACAAACATGAAGAGTGTTGGGCTCCTGGTGTGTCCTCCGATGTACGTCCTATGCCCTGCCCTCCCTCTTGAGTGTGTGCACGCCCGCCCGCTCGGCTACCCCTCTCTCCTATATCACCAGGGGGAAGAGGGTTGATAGCCCGGATTGAGCTTTGCGGGCGCTTATCCCGCGCGCAAGCGCCGTTATCGTGTAAAATAGGGAGGTGAACGGCTGAGAGGATGGCAAATAAGGGAACGTTGCCATTTCCCCTCCTCCTGAACTCACGTACACTGCTCTTTGTGCACCCACCCTCCTTTCTAAAATGGTAAACACAATGCTAGTGGGAGTGAGAGGTCCTATTGTCAATATGTGTGTGTTGCAGCAATGGTGTGTGGATAGTTCTGCTCTTCCATGCTTAAACATCCTTCACTTACCTACATGTAAAAGCTTGATATTGGTTTGAATAATACATCTTTATATTGAGATCTGTATATATGTATATATATAAGTATTAGTTATTTTATATTGTTTCTACTCACTGAATATCCCGTGTTGCGAATTGATAAACTACGAAGGCCGAGTATGCCACCGCCGAGGAAACCACCAGGAAACAGATGGGTAGGACCTGTGAACAAGACAAAAAGGAAACTGTTTCAATCTGACTTGAAGTAGATCACAAACTAACTGCCCACCATTTGTTTACTTCCCACAGATTGAGCATGGAAGGAAATGGCATCATGGTGGAACATCACGACCTCCACAACGGATTGATACCAATTAATGGGAGTGCACAGAATGGTGGCCTATCAGGCCGTTCGACCCCAAGTGGTGGGGACCCCGCCCCCGGGAAGTTGTTTGTGGGAGGACTCAGCTGGCAGACAACATCAGAGAAACTTAAAGAGTACTTCGGCATGTTTGGCCCAGTCACCGATGTTCTCATCATGAAGGATCCTGTTACACAGGTCAGTCTTGTCACAGTTGTCAACACAGGGACCACTACAACTAAGTTAGTATGTGAAAATAATTAAATACTGGTTTGGGCCCTGTGTACATTAATTAGTCTTCTAAAACAAAGAATGTATTATATTAAAAACATCCACATCGAGCGCTACCTAGACAAGGAGATAGATACTAATAAAAATTATTAATATTCCCCACTACAGGCCCAATTTGGTTGAAGAAAATTAGACTTTGTTTAGTCTCACCCATAAAAAAAAAGATATGTCAACCTATATATTTTTTGAAAGTACAATGTAATTTTGTTTATCCAACCTAAATGGGACTGAGTGTTATCCGGAATAACGAGAATCCTGAAATTACAGGAAAAATGCATTCAAACTATATATATATATATATATATATATATATATAT
>CABFOV010001088.1:53112-86472 GCA_902141375.1 Timema poppense
ATATATATATTACATCTCACGATTTATTTTTACAATAAAAAAAAAATTGAAACATATTATAACCACTTCACTCATAAAATAATAATTAAGTTTTTGTTTTGCCAATTTTGAATGAGCGGCGCAGTCATGCAGATGTTTCACTGCCAAAAGTTCAGCAGACGTTAGTTCAAACTGCCGTTACAAAAAGCCAGATCTTTGTCTAGGTGGGTCATAGCTTACATCCTGATAAACCAGAAATCCGGATCAAGTGGGCTATGCATTGATTGCAGATTTCTTATCAAGGTTAGATCATTATGTTCCAAACAACAATGATCACTTGTATGTCACTATAATTTTGGTTTAATTATGTAAAGTAAATTAAATAACATAATTTTGGTAAATATTGACTTGAGTAAACACCTTTCTTCTTTCAATAACTCATTTGTAAACTTGTTTAAGAGCTAGTGTTGGCCTAAGTGAAGCAAGGTCAATCATTTTAACAAAAGCATTCAGTGCATGTGTGAGAGAACTGAAATATGGTAAGTAAACATTTTAAATGTATCAGTCATTTAAATTCCTTATTGAAGGAGACTTCCCCTAAAGCATATTGGGAGGTGGGAGTGTTATCGGGAAACTCCACAGCATCTAGCATATTTTGTACCAAGCCCATTCCTATCACGGATAGCCTATATAAATATAATATTAATTACCTCTACCTAAGATTAAGATACTCAATAAAACTGTAAATATTTATAAATATTCACATTGAGGTATGTCTTAGTTCCAATAAATGAACTATTATGAATAATTTTAACATCAACATTACTATAATCTTTACATGGCAAAAACATACAATTTAGCTCAACTTTAAGAAGAAATATTTAATTATTTTGCAAATCACCTTCACCAAATTTTTATGTGTTTGTTTTGCTCTATAAGAACTCACTATAGTGCAAAGTTCAATCTTTTCCTCTATCCTCCATAAAATTTATAGCATGTTAGGCTTAATAGACATTGAAAATTTCCCATTTTTGAAACCTAATAAATAAAAAGGGGGTTAAAACACCTCATTTTTTTCATAGTTCTTATAAACAAAAAATGGTTTAGGTGCTGTGTAGCATTCTTGGTGAAATATAACCTCAAATATGGAGAAAAAAATCTAATTTAATTTCTCAACTTTGGGATATGAAAACTTGAAAACCAAAAAACTAGGAAGAAGCATAGGATGACCCAAAATTAAAGAGCGCTGAGTGAAATAGTTTTTGTTTCAGAATTTGAACAAATTTTACAGGAGATAGAGCATCTGGCGCAAATGCTTAAAAACGCTAAAATTATTCTGCACCACACATTAAAAATGGTTGTGCTGGCCAAACTAGTGGCTAAATTTTTTCCCCTAAAATTGGTTTGGTTCTCAAAATATGTATAAATAAGTGGACGAAAAATCAATATCGAAAATCCATAAGCAACCAACTTTTCAAAAATTTGTTGAATTGGCATGGAATGACCCTCAAATTTCTCTTAAACTTTGCATTCCCCTTAAATAATAATCTTAACCACCATACTAATTTTTTATAACATGATTAAATTATGCTTTCTAAGTAGTTAAGTAGTAGTCTCTTACATGTTAGGTCACCCTGATTTATATAACTTTTTAGTAAATGTCACTTAGTGCAAGATTTTGAAATTTCCCAGATCTTTTTGGATGATTTGCAAAACATGATAATTTCATCTCAGATTTATTCTGTGAGAACCAGAGAAATATTTGTTTTTAATTATTCATGTCAAAATGCCAACAATTTTCAATTCTGGTATTGGTTAAGAGCTTCATAGTAACTTAGAGTAATTTTGGGTCCCCATAGTCAAGGAATCTTGGCATGTTCTACTGTATAACATGAAGAAATGTAATTATATCTTTAATTTGTGACTATAAATGGTTGATTTTCGACTGAGTAACCTTTTGCTTGTTAATAACGTTAGTTTAAACCTACATTGGCTAAGCTCAGTTACAATAGCCCCGTGGCTTCTTTGGTGCTGACTGACAGATCGCAACTGACTTTTGGCAGTCAGCATTTAGGTGTATACCTAAATTTTGACTCTCAGAAGGGACATCTGCTAAATACATGTGTTTGCAGATCATGTGGTTCAGCGTAGGGATACATAATTTGGTCTGGTATCTTTTTAAAACTGTCAAGTCAGCACCAAAGAAGTCACGGGGCTACTGTAGCTGAGGATACAAGGGAAATGTTTATTCTCTCATATCAGGTGGAAATTCATTATTATGAAACAGGGGGAATTATTGATAGCCTGTATCTTCAATGTGTTTTGAACAAAAAGTAAGTAATAAGGTTACTATAGACCTAGGGAATAAGGGGGGTTAGTTATTGTAGTCAAATATTTGAAATAATTAATAAATCACCTAGGGGTATTAAAAAATGAAGATCAATGCGCTTTTAAGGATATTTATTTAAATTTAATATACATAATTCGTATCCTACAAAGCTAAATCTTATACCATGCAAATGAAACTAATTCTACATTGTGACTGATGTCCACACTTGTCCCTTGTTGCTTGTTTTGAGTTCAGGAGACGATTTTAAAACGGGTATTAAAATCCTTTCTTGAACTCAAAACAAGCAGTTGCAAATGCCTGTGAAAAACAAAAAAGTACAATTGTGTACGAAATTTTGTGACACATACTTCCGTGCTTGCTGTGTTAATAAAATATATATTTTACAGAATATTTAGGTAAAGAATCTGATTGATATTTTATTTTAATAAGAGAATCATTTAGTACAGTACCTTACTTATATGGTGAATCAAGATGGTAACGAAAGGGGAGGAAGGGAGGAGTAAGAACGCATAAAGTCGGTTTAACTCACTTTTTATGAGTAATGCATGGATTTGAGCATAGGCAGCCTTTGAACTTGAAACATATCAGTCAATGAGCATGATAGAAGAGGTTCCAGCCAATTAAAGACTATTAGCTATACATTATGCATGAATATAAACTCAGCCTTGGAGTAAGCTAACAAATTACTGGGAACATAAACTACTATTCTATCTAATAAGCAACATTTTCATTTCAGACTTAAAAAAAAAAATTAAGGATGGACATGCAAACCTATGATCTTGAGTCTGAGGAAGGCTCAATTTCATAAAGACTTGGTACGCCCCAAGTGCAGCGCTATACTAAACACATACCAACACCCTCCTAGACCAGAATGAATGGGGACGTTTCATATGCAAAACTGGCCCATTCCATTTGAGTTTAGTAAGGTATCATTTTGTATTTAGTATAGCACCGCACTTGAGGCATATTAAATTTGACTATGAAACTAGCACATAGAGCTTGAACTAGTGTTAAATACTTTAAACAGTAATCTTGAAAGAAAGTGCCATAGTGGTTTATTTTACAATCTTGATTAGAATAAACTTCAAATTTAAATCCCCTTTTAAAAATAACTATCCCTCCAGAATAAACACTTTATCTCACTGATTCAGAACCTAAAATCTTTGAGCAACTAAATCATAAATATTTATTTTATTTACCATAAAAGTAGATAATTGCAAACTTGCTACTTTAAATTTGTAAAACAACTAACTACCCACTTCTGAAGATGCATGGTCTAACACACTACTCTCGCAGTAGACTAGACTGCCGATGACGTAGATTGAGGTTCAAATCTCTGTTGGGTGTACTGAGGGTGGTTTTTCAAAAATAGTTTTCCACTCTCCCATGGTACAAATGCGGTTACATTTGCTCTAAATTCAACCTCTCTAATTCCTAATACATTAGTAAATATGTTAAATAGTACATGGTATAACCTGAACAGGTAGTAAGACCTGCTTAGAAAAAAAGTGTTATTTTAATATATTTAAATTATTTATAATTTTTTTTAAACCATAGCTCACTTAACTTGACATATGAATGTATTAGAGTTGTTTTAGCTAAGTTTTCATCTGTCAGAAAATGTTCTTCCTACAAGAGTTAAACAATACTTGATATAACATGTTTGCTCTCTACTAATGGCTGAATTTACTTTAAATGTGTAATAATAACTCTTTGATTAAAAATGGTATAATGGGCATTTAAGCAGGCTTGTGCCTTGGTATTTTCTTTTTCTGTCTGGGTATTTGTTCCACAATAACTGTCAACAAAACGAACTTTGGCAAGGGAATTCTTTTAACCGGCCAAACAATATGACCATGTGTTTTATATGGCTTCAATATGGTGCTTGCTCAAAATATTTTTTACTTAAATAATCTATCCTCTAAAGGGATTTTAAAATTATATGCAATCAATAAGTACCTAGGGCAGGGCCCTAAGGGGAAAACAGGGGGAGGGGCGGCTCAATTGGAGCAATTGCCCTAGGCCTCACATTCCACTGGGCTACATTTCCCCCAAAAATGATTAAATTCAATTACAGTTATTATTCTAAATTTCGCATCAAATAGTGTACAGACAATTAACAACAATAAGTATTCGCTTATTAAAAGGATTCCATTCCATATTCTTGAGAACCCTAACTGTATGTAATTCAAGATTTACACTATTCAAGTAATGTGCTGTAATAAAGTAGAATACACCACCATTGTGCTACCGCTCTCAATCAACAGAAAACTAACAGTTAAATGGTGCAAAGTGCAATTTACTTAATTGGATTGATTGTTTGCATTTTAATAAAGTGCACTCATTTAATGGGTTGATAACTATTCCATAAAACATGAGACATTATTAAGTAACATAAGTACCGAGAACACATCAATATATTAGAATGCTTGAATGAAAAAATTGAAAGACTGCTATATAAAGAGGGCGGCCTCACATTTTTTCCTCTGAGCTTCACATTTTCTTAACGGCTCTAACCTAAAGCATATTGGTTTTTAATGTTAACATATATTGAGAGACTGACGTCTCTACTTAAAATCCAAGGTGAAATTATTGAAACTTTTTCAACTTAAAATCCAGGAGAGATTATTAAAACTATTTCAACTTAATATCCAAAGAGAAACCTTAAGACTATAATAAATATATAAGAACATGAAGGTAGTGGGGTTGACTGGTTACAGATTAGTTTAAAGCATTTAAAACATAATTGACATTGTATGCAGTATGAATAATTGTGTTAAGACTTTCATAATCTACAAGCCTAGTATTATAAAGACCTATTATTGATAATTGATTAAGTATTAAAAATGGAATTTGGTGGGGTGCTCGGAACACCTTTTTCATAACAATTTAATTGGTAATTTATAAACTCTTTAATAAGAGTTTTTTTGAGTGCAAAACCAGGATTTTTTTGAAATTTTATTACATAGGTAGTTTGAGTGATCACCCTGATATAGGCAATTTTTTTTTATAGTAAAAACTATCCAGGCTAGTTTTAAATCTTGCCCTCTATAAAAATATCAAACCTAGAAAGATAGCCATAAACCTTTTGATGATGTGCTGAATTCACTTAAAATACATAAAATAGGTGGTGTCCCCAAGGTACAGACAAGGGTACATCAGACAAACAGGCTCCAGGTTAAAGTGGCTGCACTCTGTGAGAGAGTTTGAGTTCTTAAACATGGGTACTAGGTGCTATTAAGGTTCTTTTTTTAAATAAAAAACTCATCTTAATTATGGTATGGTTTCAGTAGAGATCAGGCAAATATCTTTTTTCGGGTCAATTGGCTTCCACAAAGCTAGGTTCATGTATTGAACTAACCCCATTTCACATAATCCTACCTCACAAAAAGCTTAAGCAGACTGAACATTATAACTAGAAAGGTTCCTTTATGACAAACAAGTTATTAGTGAGTTGTTTAACAACTGCACATTTAGAAGTGCTTTATCACTGAGAATTAACACTAGCGAGCACAAGTGTTAATGGACTCAGCCTGGCTAAAGGAGGCTAGTGGAAAAACTTTCATAAGGCTGAAGATCTGATGTATACTGTATTCCAGTTTTTTTTTTAAAGTGATTATCTAATTGGGTGACCTGGCGGTCTAGGAGTAAGGTGTCAAACTTCTGTGCTGGTGGCCGGGGTTCAATCCTCGGTCCTGGCACAGATTTATCTGATTACCAAACCCTTCCTTCACCTCTGACAAGACACCTTGTGAATGTGGGGAATGCCAGACCTTCACCGTGGTTCGGATTCCACGTTAAACTGTAGGTCCTGCATTTCATCTCACAATCACCCTACCATTACACATTAGCGTAAGTGCGTATAACCTGAACGGGTAGTGAAACGCGGTGCTAATAATAATAATAATAATAATAATCTAATTCTTGCAAAAAAAAAAATCTAAAAGTAAAATTTATATTAAGTTTCTTAAATGTGGCTTTACTCTTGTGGGTTTCAGAGGAGTCGTGGCTTCGGTTTCATCACTTTCTCAGAACCTAGCACGGTTGAAAAGGTCCTCAAGGTACCAATTCATACTTTGGATGGAAAGAAAATTGATCCAAAACACGCCACACCCAAAAACAGAGCCAAAATTGGCAATCGAACAAAGAAGATTTTTGTTGGTGGCGTGAGCCAGGACACATCATCAGAGGAGGTAAAGGCTTACTTCAGTCAGTTTGGCAAGGTAGAAGAAACCGTTATGTTGATGGACCAACAGACCAAACGTCACCGAGGCTTTGGCTTCGTCACATTTGAAAATGAGGATGTGGTGGATCGAGTTTGTGAGATCCACTTTCATACTATCAAGAACAAAAAAGTTGAATGCAAGAAGGCACAACCAAAGGAAGCAGTTCAGACAGGTGCACTTCTTGGCAAGCGCATGATGCTGGGGCCTCTGGGTGTACGTATGGCGCCCCCGCAGCAGCTGACTCCAGCTTCACAGCTAGCTGCCGCTCAGGCCCAAGCGCATGTTCAGGCAGCCACAGCTGCTGCCGCACAGGCGCAGAATGCTGCTGCGCTTGCTGGATATGGCAAGTTGTTTGGGGCATATCCTGCACTGGCTAGCTATCGCTACGCTCCTTACCCCATCCCCACAGCTGTCGGAGGGGGGCCCGTTGGACCAGGAGTGGGAGGTGGTGCTCCAAATCAAAATGCAGCAGGGGCTGGGGCTGCGACTCTCCCGCCACCCGTGCCTGCCAATCCATACCAGGGCTACAGTCTCACTAACGTGGATATGTCAAGCTTTCAAGGCGTGGATTGGGGATCCATGTACGGAATGGGCATGTACGTGTGAAGAGGTTTGCCACGGAAGATGTGCAACTCGGTCAACCGGATGTTTTTTGTTTTTAAAATTTTTGTTTATAATTTATAACATTCTCACTTGGTGCACACTTTGTATGTTACCAAAGTATTGAGAACAAAACAGTAGAAGAAATATTTGTTTGCAACAAATTTACAGTATTTTTGGGCAAAATTTTGAGTGCTCTATTTCTCTTTCTAAATGAGAGTAATGGAGAGAAAACAAAAAGTAGGTTGCAAATTATTTTGTACTTCTTTTCCTTCAAAAAAACCAACAAAAAAAAAAGAGACAAAAAAATTATTGGGACTCGAACCTGACATTTATTTCGAAGTTTTATTTAAAACAGAGCAATCCTATTTTTGCACCCAATTATTTAATTTGATTTCAAACGTGTTTTTATCTGCTTTTGCTCATGGCACCATTGTTAGCATTCGACTTACATGCCTCCCTAGCCTTAAGCAATAACTTGCAATAAGCAGTATTATCATTCTCAGCATCTTCCATTGTAGAGAGAGTAACAAATGTTACCTTCATTTTGTTTAATGCAAGTCACAGTAGAACAGAGTTAGTGACATTTCTTTATTTGTGAGCGGTTGACTTGGAGGGTATAAGTTGCTCCATAGTACAAGAAGGCAACTTAAATATGGTCTTCCCACTTGAAAATGTTGAGGCAAGATATTCCGCATGATGGTAAAAACTGATTGTGTGCATGAGAAGAGATAACCCTAGGAGAGTTGGAACATTCATTGGTCATGCTATGACGTGACAACTCATCGAGTAGTGTGGATTTTTAAATTAAAAGTATTATGTTCTTAGATCTCAAGTTAAGTAACTATGTTAGTATACTTTAGGTCTCATGTTCCCAAGTATGTAGTATGTTAAGAATTTAATTTTAAAACTAAAATTTCAAAATGTATGTATATTGTGCATTTATATTGACAACACGGCAAATTGAACCTTAAGCGCTCGTTCAAAGATGATCCTTTAAGGGGATTTTTCCATAATGTTTTTTTTTAATTAATTCATGAAATTAATAGGATACTAAAGGATCTTCCCCATTTTTTCTCCTCATTGACTAAGATGAAATTAGCTATGGCTAATAATAGTGCTTATTTATCTTTATTAAATAAAAGTATACAACCTGCTTTTGGGGGTTTGAATCCTCCTTTGGGAACAATGGTTGAAACATCTAGTCAATAGGCTCTATTCTGGCCTCTTAACCCCCCCATATTGTCTCATATTTGGATGATATGCCCCATTGATGTTCCATTGTAGACCTTAGTCACCGTAGAGGACAGTCAGCTGAAGTTAGGTTGTGGTTTAATAACTTTCAGCCATTAGTTTCATTTGCATGCCAAACATTCCATAGGTCACATTTTTATGTCAAAATTGTCGATGCATCGAGTTTTTTCTCACATGAGATTTGCGGACCAATTTAAAAATCAGGAGCGCTAGGGCTCCGATGGTGAAACTAAGAGCATGCACCTCTCTTCCTGTGCACACATTTTGTTTACTATCGTGATTTATTGGTGCAGCTAATGCGTAGCTTGATTATTTGTACTAGCCTATTTATTGCCATTATTTATTTGTGTTTTTATCACTTAGTCCTATATATAGTGTTTAATTACTATACAATGCTCTATTTGATGAACTTTTGTAAATGTGAGATATTGCTTGGCTATGTTCTCATTGATTTGGAAGATCGTTTAGGTTCCTACATTGCAAAGACTGCACACTATCAATTTATTTCTTATTTATTGTTATTTTGTAAGGACCTGCACTTGTGTGATTGTTATTGCTCTTAGTTTCGCCAGCAACGTGACGGAAACAAACTTGGCAATGTTGTCTTGCCTTTAAGGGTCACAAAAAAGTTAAATGGTCACAAGTGTGCTTCACCTCTTTCAGAGGTCACATTTAAATTTTGATTGTTACTTATTTTATAGTAGTCTAGCTGAATCAGCCTATATAGTAAACAAAAATAAAATAAATTAGCAGGTATCAACACTCAGTGTATACATAATGTGTATAGTGTACGTTCACCATCATGGGAGTAATGGTTTACATAGATATTCTCTGCTAAACCCTGAAGTGTAGGATCCTATTTTTATTGACAATCCATGACGGAAACTATGTCTTGCTGTGAAGATATTAATAGTATTAGGACGATGTTTTCTCTAGTGTATAGTATTAAGTGTTGAGTGTATGTATATTTGGACCAGTGATTATTGAAGATTGCTCTTGTAAGACTGAAAGAAGACCAGCAAGTGTAGTAGTGTGCTACAGAATAGTTAGATATCTTGTATGTTGTGTAGCATGCAGGCAGCTCTAGGCAGGGGGGGTTTCGCAGAGAATTACTCCTAGCAAAAGGAAAATGTGAAAAATCTGGATTAGTATTCTTTTAAAGTTTTCATAGATTTCAAATTATACCTCCCACTTAGGGCATTTTTCCTATTAAAATATTTATTTATGCAAAGTAGTGTTTCTAAATATTTGTGCCAAATATGCTTCCTGCAAAGCAGTGGTAGTTCCCTTACAAGTAAAATTGGAGAGTATTCCCATATTGTTATTACTGATATTAGTGTTAATTATTCAGGGTCACATTTCCTTTTGCTTGAGTGACAATACCCTTTTATATTATAAGAACAGCAATAAGTGTTTAAAGGAAAGAAGATGAAACCCTCTATTTTTGTATTCAATTCTAAATGATAAAAAAAGAACAAATAAAGTTTGTATTTTTTTTCTTTGTAAGTTTGTCATGTGGTGGTAAAGAATAAAATAGGTAGCACCACAGAATTTAAAAACAAACAAAAAAAATTCAGAGAGGGTTGGTCTGAAAACTAATTTGAACTGAACTATGTACTCCTCATCCTTACTTCGTACTAGTTATTTCTGTTTTTTGGTGGTTTGTCGTATTTTAAAGAGTTACTGTAGTAATATAAGTACACTTGACTAGTTCCTTAGTGTTTAGATGTTTTTGTAGATTATATGTGTGTGTAGTAGTAGCGGGGCTGGATGGTTGGCCATCTGGTAGCAAAAGACTTTGCACTGTAGAGCAGTTCTGAATAAAGTAGTTTCATAGTAGACCAGCTGTGCTTGATCATGGTAATTATTCCTTACTTGTAATTTTGTTTTGCTTGGTTGGCCTGGAACTTACTGTTTTCAGCTTTTAAAAGAAAAACAAAATAATAATAATGATTATGGAGGAGGGATTTGAAAGGAGTTGCTGCTATATTAACCCACCACTGCTTTCTGTGATACCATGACTAAAAATGCGAGACTGAGCTCACTGCCTGCATTGTGTGTGAGTGAATATATGTAAGTGTGTATTTGCGTGGGTGTTTGTCAAACCTTCCTCGCATTTCCTTGTCATTGGTTTCTTGCTTTCCTCTCTCCAAGTTATAAGTATCAATACTTTTATAATACTCCTTAAAGTATAATAATCACAACTTGAAACTATATACTCTTATAAATACACTAACAATGTAGTCTTGTCTTCCCTCACCGATTGGTGGGATATTATCCTTAAGAAAATACAGGTTTAAAAAAGGCAAAAGTTGGTAATAAATTGTGGCCTTTGAAATTTTGAGCAATACAATTAAAATACTTTTTTTTTTACATATTGTATTAATTGTCGTATGAAATGGAACAATTTTTCCTAGAAATATTGGCTACATAAACAAGCTTTCACATCAATTTAATTTAATACATGGATGGTTGTTAACAAACCTTTCTAACAAGTGATTGGGGAGCGATTATTTTTAATTTAATCTACATCAAATATGTATGATTAATGAGTGTGTTACTTTTTCCTAAATGATTTTTGAATCTACATTCAAATATATGTTTGAATGATTCTAATGTTCACTATCCTTTCTCTTTAAAAAAAAACTGTGATTTTTAAGACTGAATTATAAAATAACCTTAAATATTTTACTTAACAAAAACTTTAACAAACAAATTATTTCTCGTTATTAACAATAATATTTTGATTTACTTTTCAATGGCCAGTGCCTCTTCAGCAGTATGAAATTTTGCAGAGTACATTGTTTTTACCCCTTTCACTGACTAATATTTAATCAAGTACATGATAAAATAAAGCTGATGTATTTTCATAAGATATAATTGTTGGTAATTTGGAGAGAGAAACAATTGCTCCTGTAAGTGCCTTAAAGGAAGAGGTATTGCAACACAATGTGGAGAGCAACTCCTTCAAACGCTCGCTCGGCTTCAACAATCGACTTTATTTTGTCACTGGATTGCACTGTGCAATTTGTAGAGTACAAGTTAAATACCCCTATCCTTTTATTTGTGTATGTGTGTGAGAGATAAGATATAATATTGACTTTTAATCAAGAGTGCCCAAATTTTGGGCTGAAGAATGTTTTTTTTTTAAACTATACCACCTGACTTTTTTTTAACTACAAGTGATGGTTTGTTTCAAGTGCTCTTACTTTTGAATTAATGCTAGCATACATCAAAATCTTGTAGGTTTCCTTGTGAAGCATTATAACTGTCATATTTTTGAGTTTAGTCTTTCACCATATTTTATATATAAAATACTTTTTTTAAATTTGAGATCCTATTACTTTCAAGATTCCTCTGAGTGGCGTAACATTTTATTATTATTATTAATACTATTACTATTATTGGTACATCAGTTGTATAACTCTTTTTGTAATAAATTTCCCTAAAGTACAACTGCTAAGTATATCATTGTATGTATTGTATGAAACAACAACACTTTCCACTTCCAATTTGAAGTTTTCATCTTTATTGCATCAGAAAAAAAAAATTCTTACTTTGAATTGGGCAAATAGGTATGTATCCTTTTCTAACATTCAACGCTCAAACTGGAAGTAGAATTTGGTTGTTTTTGCAATGGTAACTAAACATAGAAAAAATAGTCAAAGAACGAGTAGGCTAATATATATTTATGTTTTTGAAAGTCTATGTAGCGCAAGGCAAACAAACCATCAGATCTGAACATCAGAATTCTGGTGTATTGCGTGCGTTGTTTATTGAATTGATTGGTAGTTAGTTATTTGGTTTTTCCAGTCTTGCTAACCAGGGATAAGTTTTTTGTGTGCTGCTTTGTCATTTGTTTTTCAAAATCCCTATCATCAAACACTTCTGTTAAATAAAAATGTTGAGTTAAGTATGTTGTGCATTGTATAATCTAGAATACAATAGTTTATATTTTTACAAGATTCAAAAATTCGTGAAATTTCTGTATTTATTAAAAATATGACTTCTAATGGTTATACCATGCACAAATATTTTTTGAGAGGTTGAGTAAGGGTGTATGGTGTGTGAAAGAAACAACCAAATAACAAACCTCTAAGTAAAACTACATTTCTACATTGGCTGATCTTTTTACTATATCTTTCATTCTAGATTACAGCAGCACGTTGGTTGGTACATACTATATGTTTTATGGCTCCAAAGTATAATGAAGTTTTGCCCTCAAAGGAGAAAACTACTAAAACCATGATAAATACACTACATAGTCGTTGAACCATTTCATCTGGCCATGAAACTTTGGTTTAAAAAGAACAAAGGACCAAACATTTTAACAAATTTATGCTGTGTTAGTGATTATTTCTATATTGTGGGTTTCATAATAGTGTGTGGCTGTAAAAATCTTAAGCCACATTATAAAATTGGATAGATCTTTCCAATTAATTGTTTGGAAGTTGCTGAGTGTGTCGTAGTCCCACTAAGTCAAGGAAATGGTTAAGGTTTAAGTAGTTAAGGAATTTAATTAGGGGATTAAGTAAATATCAGAGAATGGAATGAGATGCTAAAAAATGTCAGTGAAATATATCCCCAATAAATATTTAAGACCCTATTAGAAGTAATCCTTGACTACACTGTAAATAGACAAACCTTAACATATGCATTAGGGGGAAAACATTAACTTGAAATAGAAATTAATGGACTTATAGCTTCAGAAAAATTAAGGTAATTCAACAAAATGTTAATCTACAATTTAATTATTTTTTTAAATTTATAACCCTGCACTTGAAAAAAGTATATATAACTGGGAGGTTGGGCGGAAAAAAATGGTACTTTAAACCCTAGTAGATAATTTGACTTAAATAAATCATACATTACATTACATGACATACAATAAATAATACATAACACACATTAGCCACCTGATATTTTGCATAAATATTTATTTTAAGGCTCTAGAGTGGTTATACTGAGTATTGATTATTATTATGTATAATAGTAAGGATAGTGTGGTAAGGTGGTAGGGTGATTTACAGTAGAGCATTTTAATAGCTCTTATCAATTGGATCAAATTACAATTAAAGTGCTAATGATGCTTTACAAATAAAAAAATATCAACACTAATTCGTATGAGCTCCACTTGGTCAGTGATTAAATATCCTTTTAAATCCATAATTTTACTAAGAATTATTTTAAAAAAATCTTTTTTTATTCATTTATTTGTATGGCCGCAAAATAACTGTTGTGGATAAAATAATACACACATTCCTAATTCATATAGAGTTAAATAAAATGATTTTCAGATCAAAGGTCATTTACAGTATAAATTAAATATCTTAAGAGTTTTTTTCTTCAAATCAAGAAACCATTTATTTTACTAACAACTTTTAGTCACAAGTTAAAGAGAGAGAAAAAGATTATAACATTTTTCTCTTATCCTAGTGTATTCCATTTCAGATGTCAGTATATATTTTTTCACTACGTCTTGTTAGTCATGTACTTATGTAATATGTGTCTATGTACTAATTAAGTTAATGTACATAGAGATAATTTAGAGGAAGTACATGGAGGATGAATAAATAATAATTTTGAATAACCTCCCTCAGTACACTATTGAGATTCAAACCTTAATCTCCCCATCAATGGCAGTCTAGTCTACTGTGAGAGTAGCGCCTTAGACCATGTGGCCACCTAAGTGGATCAATAATGAAATACCAATTTGAATCATGGTTTATGTGTATAAGAATAGGGGGAGGTTTGTCTTTACTCGATGAGTAGTATGGTACGAGAAGAGATGGTTCAACATATGAAAACAATACGATTAGGTTTAATATTGATATTGATGGTGGCTATTTTATATTTCTTTATAATTATAAAACAGTGAATCAATCTATAAAGTGGGTTGGTCTGGCACTTGAAAATGTATTGTTCAAGATTTTATTTTCAATGAAGTTAATGTAGGTTGGTACGTTTATCACGATTATTGTTATTCCTGGAATGCTCATCCACACAAATTTTTTTCATTATTGTTAATTCTGCTTCTTGTTTTTTAAATACATATTTTTGACATTTTGATTCTGAAGGGACACTGTTTGATGTGTTTAGCATGTATGAAGAGTATGAGTGCACGTGCCTGTCTGTTTCATTCAGTTAACCCTACATTTTCCTGAATAAAAACCTCAATAATTTTCTTAAGTCTTAAATCTATATTACAGAGTTTCGAAGCTAACACCAATAGAAATGTTTCCCTTGAAAGAAATGTGCCTGATACATAAACAAACTTAATAATATTTTGAGACTGTAACATGCTCTCTTTTAAATACAATAAGTATAACTTTTTTTTCTTTAACTAATCTGGTCTTAAAAGTTGTATGCATTATATATACTGTGTATATAATTTAAGCAACCATTTAACTTTGATTTCTTTTAAGAGATTTTATATTTCTAATGGCTTATAGTAATGAAATTCACTTTAATGTCTTAAAGCTCAGTCCAAATAAGTTGCTAACACTACATATTGCCAAAAGATAGCTAATCGAATATAAACGATAATGTTTGTATACATTTTTTCACAATTTCTCATTAAGTTTCTCTTAAGTTTTAGCTGGTAGCGTCAAAAAGGACTGCTAATCGTATATGAACTACTTTGTATAATCTTTTCACAATTTCCCATTAAATTTCTTTGTGAATTCTTATTCCTTAAATCTGTTGTACAATTTAGGGTTGAAACAAACTTAGATAAATACTTGACAAACAAACCTTTCTGGATGCAAATGTGTAGATGTGTGTGTGTGTTACAAATTGTGCCATAATCTTAATAGCCCTTGTTTAGTAATAGAATTAAATGATATTTTAGATAAGTACATTAACCTGTAGACAAATGTAGAAATAAATTATTTCAAGGTAAGAGCTAATTGGAATTTCCCTTATAAAATTGTACTCAAGATATCATTGAAGTAGCTTTAGGTATGGTGTGTATTTTGAAGCAACACTTAAAAAAGGACGAATATAAACATAACTTTTGATTAGTTTTGTTTTCGAAATTCACTTTAAAACATTCCCCGTAGGGGCAGTATATTAGTAAATAGGTATGCACGTGGCCTAATATATACTTAGTTTAGAATATTTGTATATAATGCGCAGTTAGTTACTAACATGGCACATGTCTTTTATAACCATCTGTTGCTTTATGGTCAAAACTTGGAGGTGTACCCATTCAAGCACATGTAATTTATTTTACAGCTAACCACTTAAATAATGGATTGCCATTTTAGTTAAAAGATTTATTTTATATTAAAATAGTATGGTAACTAGGGGTTAATTTCAATTGTCTATTTTGTGATTTAATACATTATATTTAATTATTAGTTAATTTTTGAAATACAATTTAACTCTTGATAAAATATATTAGAAACATGTGATTTGGTCCATCTAAAACACAAGCTTTTACACTATTTAACAATGGATGGTGTTAGGAGGCTACATTGGGCACAAGAAAATTCTAACACGAAGAAGTGCCATCGACATTGTGTGAAGTGACAAACATGTGGACACACTTGACAATAATATCTATGGACATATATGTTTGTTAATCCACATGTGATTATCTAAAATGTAAATTACACATTTTTTAAGCTGGCATATTAATTTTTTAACAGATGAAAAAAAATACCTTTAATGGTAAATTTACTATAAAAAAATGTTGTTGATGTTTTAGAGTAGTGTTGTAGATTAAAGTGTGTGAGGAATTTTCTTGTGCTTTTATTAATCTCAAATAATTAGTGTAAATCTCTCTTAGGCCTTTTTGTCTTATTTCTCAAGCCGTGTTGTAGGCTAATGTATTAGACTTAGCTCAGGCTAGTGTTGTAAATGTTATGTAAATGTGTACTAATGTTGGTGATTTTTTTTAGAAACTCGTACATATCTCCTTCCTTCACTTCTTCCAACCCTCTTGTAACATATTTTGGATAAAACCTGTTGTGTACAAATTTGTGGGGTCACCTTTCAAATTGCAAGAATACCAGTGCTGTGTTGATCCTGTCTTCCTTAAAAAACTAAATAGAGGGATGAAGCCATGGAAAAAAAAAACCTGGGACCACGACCTTTTTCAAACCATGTTAATCAATCTAAGTCAATCTCAAAGATATAGTTTATAGTTCGTTTTTTCTGATCCTTAAATGTAGTCGTTTAAATTATGCGATTTAATTTTATTTTGTTAGAAGCGTTAAAGAGTATTACTAGATAATTAAGTTTTTTCTTTTATTTTTAAATACAAGCTGGGTGATATTCACAAACCAGTCATATACTTTTAACATAAATCATAAGGTAAGACTCATATCAATAGGCCTAGCTAGTTTTAAAATACCCTTAATGAAATGTGACTTAACGTGGACTAAAGTGCCATGAAATTGTTTTTTATTAATATTTATTAAAGAGAGATTATCGTGTATCAATCGATGAATGTTGGTCATGGATTTATTTGTCCACCTTAGCTGCTAGGTGCCTTATCCTAGTTTGGCCATTAAGAGATGCACACTACTTGCTTATTTAATTAATGACAAGATGGGTTTGATAAATTTTAAAATCTATTTTTACAAGTGTTCAGTATGTCTCATTACTTAAAACATTTAGTGTTTTTATAAGAGAGTTTAAAAATATCAATGTAAGGATTATGTAGAGAGAGAAAAATAGTCCGACAATAGCCTAGGGTAATTTCCTGAAGTTACATTACTGATTAGTAGCATTTTAGGATTAAAAATAATATTTTAAATGATGGGCTTCTATGACACAATTATTTCACAAGCATTTGTGTATTTTACTATGATACAAATCTAATGAAACTTAACCAAGAAATGGAAAATAATAAGTCATATAATAAATTACAAAACCTTCATTTTATATTGTGAATAAAAATAGTGTTGATCGTGGACAAAAATGTAAATGGGGAAAAATACTTCCACACAAGACTTTCATAATGTTCATATGTTCAACTAACTTATTTTAACTCAGTTAATTGGAAATGAGAATTTAGTCTCTTTTGATTGAAAATGTCTCGAATCTTTGTTAATACATTGTAGGGTCAAGTTGAACAAAACCAACTCTTATCAATAGCACCAAATTAAATACCAGAAGGCCTTGAAGAGGATTAAAAAAATTAGCTTGGAGCATTGTTGGAATGCAAAGATCTCTTGCATTTAATTCTATGCGCCCGAGAATCCACCAAGAGTCTAAACTTTCTTATTCACTTCGTGCAAGTGATTTTGATGAATTTCTAGATCCTCTATCAACATATCCACGACAGCTCCAATATCTTTTAGTGTGAGATTGGCCATCTTTCTATTGATTTGAGTAGTAAAACGTGAAAACCATTTCTGAGTGTGGCTCATACTAGTGTTCTCAGTCCTAGTTAACTTTTAGTGTCACAGCAGCTATAAGCATTGTTATTATAAAGGTAAAATGACTAGCCTACTTATTGGTGCCAGCTGCTCAAGAGATTTTAGATACAAAACATTTATATAATGACATAAGATTGGTTTTGAATGCATCACTACTATAGTAAATTAGCTAGAAGAAACAAATTTATCTCAGTTTAACATTGAGAACCTGTTTGGATTGAACAATATATTTATTTTAATTAAATTAGTTGAAAAATGGCATCTGGACATGGGAATTGAACCGAGGACCTTAGGCGTAGTGCTACCACTGAGCTATCCAGGATTTTTCCTGTGCTCGGGATCATTCTTCACACATAGCTTAGGGTCGAGTCTGGGATATATATGTAGGAATTGTCAGCTACATATTAGCGAATAAATGAATCGCAACCTCTCAGATAGCACAACCATCTGCAACTCGGAGGGCTGTTATGCTGCCAAGTATATAATACAGGATTGTAATTTAAGAGAAGTTTCAATGGATATCAACAAACAGGTTGCAAATCATTTTAATTATGGCCCTGACCATATGGAGTGCACCCCAATTCAATTAACTTAATTGTGGTCAACTTCATAGTGCTGTAATTACAATGATTTGCAACCTGTATGTTGATATTCATATAGCTATTTTCCTAAACATTTTTTATTTGAAACACATGTGCTGATTGCATTATTTTTGGTAAATAAGATTCACAGAATCACATATAGGCATATATATATTCAATTGCTCTTTTGCTGGATAAAATTAGATGCTAGTTCAGAGTTTGGGTTAAATTGGTATGTGACTTAGATTAAATGAATGTGTCTAAAAATCTCATTACTTATTTAGGGGCATTGTGGATGATAGGAGTATGAAAAAGTCTGGTTTTTCAAGCGAGAGTAATATCGCTTTGTCCAAGATGATACATATATATTACCTAGGTGATTGCATTGGTGTCCTTAGTTAATAAGATGAATGCAATAATATAGTGTTTGGAATATCTTCTTTTGACGAATATGGTATGTGCTATAAACAAGAAATGTCTTCTTTTGACTCTGATGACTAGGTCTTAAGAGGGAGTGATAATTTTGTTCTCTTTGGATGGCATTTTCATAATAGAACTATTGTATATTGATGGTTCTCTTTGGATGGCATTGTCATAATAGAACTACTGTATATTGTTGGTTTTTTTGATGTGTGCAGCAGGTTTGGATTTCTCCTCAGGACTATTGAAAACATTGAGGTCAACGAGTGAATAGCCCAGTTTTTCCTGTGTTATGGTCCAGTTTATCTATAGTAATAAAACAAGTGTATGTCTGTTATGAGCGTTGTGCGATATTTCAAAGAGCTCAAATTCTAAAGTTAGTAATCCGATGCACCTTAAACCTGGAATTTTAAATTTTTGATTGTTTTTTTAAATATGTTAAAAATCTTCGCCGGAAGAGAGAAAATATAGATTTTTTTCTATCTATTTGAAGCAAAGAAAAGCAATGTTTGGGGTAGCCACGCAATACTTTGCATGGTTACTCTGGGCAATGCCGCTTACTTTTGCTAGTAATAGATAAATGCGAGTTTGAAGCATCACAAATACTTAAAACAGATGTATCTTAAGGAACATTTCTCAAACTACCTTAGGTATAGGCTGTCATAGGGAAATATAGTGTTCACGGGCCTTTAGCCCACTTCATTAATACAGAAAACTGCACTAGTATTCATTGATCCCACAACACTATACCAACACCCTATATAGTTATTAAGTGGAAGACCTCTCTCTTAGAGCGCATGCCAAAATGTCTTGCTCACTATCTATCATAATCATATTAGTCAAAATGGATAAAACCACTTTAAAAAAAATGAAGACATGCCCCTAAATAATGTATAACTGCAAGTCAATAGTCTCATTTAGGGAACATTTATATCACCAATCTAAGACACATTTTACATGGATAAACTTTAATGAATACTGTAGGATCTGGCTAATTCAAATAATTGGATAATTCGAACTCACCATTATTCCCCACGAAATTCGTATTTAAATCAATGGTAAAAAATAAGATTTAATTCAAATTTTAGAGGGAAATATATGGATAATTCGAAGTTTATACAGTATATTTTTAATTTTTTTAAGCTTCTACTCACTTCAAACCTAACTTAACAATCTCAACTAAATCCAAGAATCCCAGGAATGTCAACTATAGTTAGAGTTATTGACTCATAGTAAAAGAGAAAGCGGGGAATTTTGCACCAGCTGCAAACGGTTTTCTTATAATAGGGGAAGTTTTGGCTCAGCTTTATTCGCTTCTGTGTAAAAGTGCCAGCACGTGACGCCCGGCATGGAAGGGGTAAGTAAGGTTTATGTAGCTTGTCCTAATCTGGAACTTTTGTCATTCACAAGTGTAGATTGTGGTGTTTTTACGATATCTAAGTGTGGAAACTACACAAGTTTAATCTTAACCAAGAAGGGTTAAGTGAAAAAGAAGTGTGATATCGCAAAAGAAAATGGAATACATTCGAACACTTTATCGACTTACCTTTAAAAAAAAGAATAACATAATGGAGAGTTGGATTCACTGAATCTTAACCAGATGTAAAAGGTAATGTTTTAAAGTGATCAGTGAAATTAAAGATTTTGTTAATTGTGTCTGAAAAAGAAAGCTAGAATAAACCATTAATACACTAATTTTTCCCAACGTACCTAATGTCATTTAAGTGCAAAAACTGATAGTCTGCGGTTTTTATTTATCGTGTACAAACAGTTGAGATACCTATTTTTTTTATTACCAATCTAATTTGGCCTGGAATCTTGCAATTTTAAATCCAGGCCTTATATACATAGTATCAAAACATTTACTACTGTTATACATTATCCAATTTTAATTAATCTAAACAGGTTTTGGCTCTTATAGTACCTATCTCCGAGATACAATTTCATTCACCAGTTGGTCCGCCTCGGGTATATTACTTCCCCGGTACTCTCCTCCGCTGGTTACCCCATGAGACCTGAATTCTCATCCCAGACCGACGGTGCGCCCAGCAGAGGTGAGCATCCCCCTATCTGCCACCTGGGGAAGTGCCCTTGCCGGAGTTAGTGCTCCACCTACACCTCAGTGCAAACCACTTCTTTACTTATCTTCCCTGTTTCTACATTCCCTGAAATTGTTTCTCCTAACCTACCCATTCCTATTACCCTCCCTTCCCTACCCTATTCTAATCTTATCCTAGTCTTACAACTAACTAACCTAAGTGACTTATTACCCTCCGGGAATATCCATTGCCAGGATGGTACAAGGGGGTCGCAGAGCATCCACCTATCTCCATCTTTACGCATAGGGCCCTTACAAGACAATCCTACTCTTTTTGTTTCCAAGGAGAGAGATTTGCAGTCACAGGGTTCCCCCATGCGTCCCGTTTCTTTCCCCTCAGTCCTGCTTCCCGTGTTTCTGTCCTCGTATCTTTCATTGTCCTCATCATTGTCACTGTCACTGGTCTCTCGCCCCCTCTCCTTTCCTTCTCTATATCTCCGTCTGTTTAGCCTTTGTCTCAGTCCTCGTCTCTCTCTTAGTGCCCTTATATATTCCATCTTGGCTCTTTCTGAAGCTTCCGCTGCTAGCTTATCTAGGAAGCTCCAATGGGTGGGATCTCTCAGGATATGCCCCATCAGTCTCTCCTGCACTTCCTGCTGGTTAGGTCTTATCTCAAGCGTACGGGCACATTCCAGCACAACGTACTCCTGGGTACCTACTTCACCACACTCACACCGATCAGTCTCGACCAAACCCATCTTCCTTAAGGATTCTGGGTACGGTCCCTTCCCTGTGATGAATTGGACCAGAACCGGGGATGGTTCCAGATGTGCGTTATCAATCCTTTCGACCACATTGGGAAAGATCCGATAGGCCCTCCTACCAGTTTGACTGCCCTCCCAGCGTCTCTGCCATTCCCTCAACAGAGCAAATACTACATCTTCAGATGTTTCCACTTCGGGTGAGGTGAGTATCTTAACTTTCTCCCAGTTGTTCTTTCTCTTCAAGTATCCAATTGCCCTCTTCTTAACCAGAAGGTCCAACGGCCACACACCTAGAGTGACGCTCAGCGCGTCTGTTGCCACAGTCCAGTAGGTGCCTGTAAGTCCCAGAAGGACATTCCTCTGTATATTCCGGACAGCCCTAGCCGGCATGACGTTGTTCAGTCTGTGCGCCCAGACGCACACTCCATAACCAACAATAGAGAGAAGGATCGCGTGATGGTATGTCTTTATTATCTGCATGGGCATATGAAACCTCCTTCGCCCAATGCTTATAATCTTATTCATGACCCACTGAGCTCTCCCCATCACTTCCTCTGTATGCGCCGGGAAGTTTATGTTCTCATCAAGAGTGACTCCCAGGTATCTGACCGTTTGGCTCCTCAACCTTTATTGCAGGATTCCGCACAATTTTTCCCTTAAACAGCATGAATGTCGTCTTCGCCGATGCCATCTTCAGTTTGACACTTTTACACTAACTTACTAGCCCGTCTAGCAACCAATTGGATCTTTCCTCCAGGCTCGTCCTTGAATTACCTTCTACCACTATTAGGCAAAGGCGACCACCACATGCATTATGGGAATTTCCTCTAGTAGCTGCAGTCCCGGCTCCAGCCCCACATCCCAGAATATCGGCCCACAGACTGATCCCTGGGGACATCCCTTGCTCAATATTTTCTGCACTCTGGCACCTAAGGGGGGCATACCTATTTCGGCAGTAGTCCTTCAAACTTTTATACAATTGCCCTGGGCACTGCAGTTCTCTTAACCGGCCGAACAACGCCGGCCACCAAAGGTTGTCAAATGCCCCCGAGATGTCTACGAATATCTCCACCACGTATCTGTCAGTGGCCAAGTCGATCCATTCCATTGCTCTACAGATGGCATCCTATGTCGATTTATACCTTTGAAAGCCATATTGCTGTTGATGCATGCCCACTACTGTCCTGTGCCTTAATAATCTTTAGCACTTTTTTTTTCTGGAATTTCCCACTCGTGTTTAGCAGTCAGATGGGTCTATATGACTTTGGAAGAAGCGGATCCTTGTCCTCCCCCTTGCTTAGCACGATTACCTCGCTCTGCTTCCAGATATTCGGGATTCTGCCCTGAGCGAGGCATTCGTTTAGGAGGCCTGCGAGGTAGGGGGCTATAAGGTCTGCCGTCTATTGCAGCATCTCGGTGCTTTCTTCTTCCCCATCTGAGCAATTGTCCTGATCACTTCGTCCTGACTAACTAACCACTTGGTTAGTTCGAATTTTGGATATCTCGATTTTTTTTTAGATATCCCTTGGACTTGGAATTTAAAAAAAGGTTATACCGTGCTAATAAAAAATACAGCCACAACTTCCTTACTGTTAGTAAAGGTCATTTGATGGAATTTTTTACTGTATGGACCACCACAGAGCAACAAATAATTGAGTTATTTCAGTTCTGAATGTGTTGTCAACATCTAAATAGATGATATTTAAAAGTTATCGCACTATGGGGATAAACTAATACTGATGTATATGCACATGCATCACCCAGAAACATCACCTCCAGTTCTAAAGTTGCCCTAAATGTTGGCGTGTTCTCTATACCGGCCTGCAGTCAACATTTCCCGACCACGCAGCGATGCAGTGACGTCAGCTTGTGACCGCCACCTGAATAACGCCGGCTTTCTTCAATTCAGTGGTTCGGTGACCTGGTGGTCTAGGGGTAAGGTGTCAGACTTCTGTGCTGGCGGCCGGGGTTTAATCCTCGGTCCCGGCACAGATTTATCTTGTGAATGTGGGTAATGCCAGGCCTCCGTGGTTCGGATTCCTCGTTAAACTGTAGGTCCTCCATTTAATCTCACAATCACCCTACCATTACACATTAGCTTAAGTGCGTATAACCCGAACGGGTAGTAAGACGCGGTGCTAATAATAATTCAATTCAGTAGGTCTACTTACTACATGTGGTCGTGCGGTGTCAAACTCGTTATTCACTTCTAATTTATGTCAAGTATGTTACCAAATTCACTCTGAATAGTAAAGGTTTGTGTTAATTGTAACCTTAGTGATTATTTATCCGTGAAGTGTTAAAAAAAAGTATTGTTGCGCTACTAAGAAATGCCGGGAAAGTATTGTACTGTTCTCGTGTAGCCATAAGATAATTAAGGGTCCCGGTGTTATATAGCACAACTTCTCTAAATATCCTAGTGACAGGCGAAGATGGATTCATCTTTGTAAACGTGATAGAAAATGGAATCCTGATATGTTCTATTTGCTCAGAATTTGTTTTATCTGATGATTATGAATGTGACATCAGGATGAACTGCTGAACTTGAATAAGAAAACAAATTAAAATAGTCTGTTGTTTCCCCCCTTAAACTAAGCATTTTACCTCCTTTTCGTGTCTTCAAAAATGTTATCAAAGGGGAAAATATTACCTGTGAAGCTAGACATGAAAATAGATTTTTTTTTTTTAATTAAGTGATTAAGTGATCTTCTATAGATATGCAAAGCAAGGAAACCCAAGTAAAGGATGTGGTTAGTTGTCTCTAAAAACCTAAGCGACAAAACAAGTCAAACCAATGAGAATAAGACTGAATTGATTATAAAATATCTTGAATTACAAAAGGAAAACAAAATATTGAAATCCAAACTAGTGAAACAATAAAGTGAATAGCTAAAATAGTTGGTGAGATTTGTAGGCTCAGGAGCAAGCTTGTTTCTCTGAAAAATAACACTCGTGTCAGAGATGAAGGTAGGGTTTGGTAATCAGATAAATTTGTGCCAGGACCGAGGTATGAAAAATCAGTGCTTATAAAAAACCCACTAGAACCAGTGTCCAGTAGCGCAAAACCGGGGTTTGACCCGATAGTAACCTTCACAACGGGGTGGAGGGGAAAGCCCTGAATTAGTTGAACTAAAATTTGAGGAAAACTAGGTACTCTTTTTACAAGTAATCAGATGGATTTATTGCTATGTCATGAACGCAAAGTTAATTAGACAAAAGCAAGAAATTGTAGTTGCCTTGAGCCTTGACCCTGTGATATGTAAGTAAACTAACGTAAATGTATTTACAATTACAAAAATGCCATTATCCAATACCAGGTTTGTTGATTTAAAAAAAAAAATGGGACTCTACCCTTGGTATCCGTCAAGGATTTCTAGAAAACGTGATGCTCATACTGAAGATAGCTGGGGGAAAATGAAGCAAATGAAAAAGTTGCAGTTCTTCAATGTGACGAAATGAAGATTAATAAGGATATGAGTATGATGCATGATTTGGTCAAATGTTAGGTCCCTAAGAAAAAAAAATGTAAGCAATAGTGGTGAGAGGACCGTTTTCTAACTGAAAGCAACACATATTTGTGGACTTTGACTTTAAAATCACATTTGAAATATTGAATAGTGATATTATTAGCATTGTGTCTTACTTATTATCTGTTCGGGTTATACACACACTAATGTGTAATGGTAGGGTGATTGTGAGATGAAATGGAGGACCTACAGTTTAACGTGAAATCTGAACCATGGTGAAGGCCTGGCATTCCACACATGCACAAGTTGTGATTAATACACAACTTATTAGAGGTGAAGGAAGGGTTTGGCAATTAGATAAATCTGTGCCGGAACCGAGGATAAAACCCCGGACCCCCAGCACAGAAGACTGCCAGCTTACCCCTTGACCGCCAAGTCACCTATACTAATATTATAAAACTTGTTCATTAATGACAACACAAATGTCCGAAATACTATGTAATAAGCAAGTCTGGATGTTACTAAAGCGGGGTTTCCAAATGCAATGATTGGTGGCGCCACTCGACTGGCACCAGTTTAGTGGCGTATGGAAACATGTAGATTTAATTGGCACAGTCTGACTGGCACCAGTAAAGTAAAGACTGGTTGTACTTGTTGACGCCAGTAACCTAATTGTTTGTGAACAAGTGTGTAAATTGCTTATAGTTTTTCTACATAAAATTAGTGAAAGCATATAAAGAATGGTCATTAGATCTTATAATAATGTTCCTCGAGGCTTATGAATATTTCTTCAAGGCTTCGTAAATAGCATCCAGCACTTCACATATAAATTTTGAAATTGTACTTTTTGGGATGCAGTCGGTATACTGCAAAGATTCAAATGAATCCCCAGAAGCCAGAAATCTTAGTGTAACTTGCAGTTTTAAATAAGCTGGAACATTATCCCTCATGTAAGTATTTGTTTTTTGTATTTGATTGGAAATACAGTCCAATAAAAACATAAACTTATCTTGTGTCATTCTCAAAAAATTAAAATATGCTTTTGGCTCTTTGCTAGCTAGCTCTTGAATTAAAATATTCAACGCATCCAAATCAGCTATACGTGAAATCCATTTACAAACCCACCATCCATGCTTTCGCTTTGAATATATTTTGTAGTTCTAAAGACAAGATTTGTACTACGGCATCAATGCTTGCATTAACTATGGCAGTTGACGCCATGTTAAATGCTGTGCCAGTATCAAATTGATTGATATATGTGGAAACAAGCTGGTGTCATTAAACCGGGATACTCCTGGCGCCAATAATCATCGCATGTGGAAACCCCGCTTAACATGATAAATTATAATTTAATTTGAGTTAATGAAATATAATAACAATAACCCATGTACTAAATAAATAATAACAGTAATTGGTTTATCTAGAATGCGTTGTGTGTGAGCAGGAAAAATAACTTGCCTACTCCGCTGTTAGATCTCGGCACGCAGAATTGAGTTATCGTACCGCTGACTTAATATATTTCTGCAAAACCAATCGTCGTACGAAAAAAAAAAGTTAAATAAAAGAACAACTCCAGACTATTATCTAGAACTTTCCCGCCGGCGAAAACTTCCTGGCTGAAAAATTTAAAAAAAAATTATAGTCGGGGTACTTTTCTAAGGTCGTACAGTTTCGTTGTATTGTTTTTAATGTATAAATGTTATTATTGCATTCTTAAAATAAAAATAAAATGTACTGTTGTAATCGGGAAATTGTGCTGAATAAGTTCATATAAAAATATTACATTTAAGATATCGCACAGCCGTGTAGGCTGATATATTTAACCACGCTACACTAAGATGTTTAGATGGTTGTGAACAGTGGAGTGAATGGCTCTGGTCACGAAGCGACGTCATCTAAATGAACTATAAAACTGGCCGACCTAGTGATATTCTCTGACAATGATGAACTTTCTGCCTACATCACATTGTTCTCAATAGAGGTTATTCTAGAACCCCAGTAATCAATCAAATATCACAAGAAGATGAATGTACTCATAAAAACCAAGGGCTAGTTTTCAATCAACTCCCTGTGTGGAATGCCAGGCCTCCACCGTGGTTCGGATCCCACGTTAAACTGTAGGTCCTCCATTTCATCTCACAATCACCGTACCATTACATATTATCGTAAGTGCGTATAACCCGAACGGATAGTAAGACGTGGTGCTAGTAATAACAATAACTCCCTGTGGAATCCAGTAAGGTATGTCGTAGTCAAAGATTGCATTAATTTACAATGAAACTATACAAATTCAACCTGAACTTTCGGAACCCGACAGTACAGCTGGAATCAGCTTTAGGCTGATTGTTCTGCAATATTAATATATCAACAAATTCCTACAACTGTATATTGACTTCAATTCATACAGCACCATAAATGCTACACAATGTAAATATTAAAGGCCAGGTTCCCTAGTCAAAACTTAGTAGGTACAACTCATGTGTGGCGTTATACTAAATAGGAGACGACTCCTAGGTCGGTACCTAGACTTGAGTTGAATGGATTAGTTTCACATATGAAACTGGGCTAGGTGGGTGCTGGTTTGTATTTAATAGAGGGCCACATCTGAGGAATTCTATAGCGAATGCCAAACTTAAAGTGCACCAGAGCATGTGTCACACTTAATGCACAGTAGGTCTTACTATTAAAGTGGCCCCTGAGTAGACAAAATGGCCATTGATACATGCTATCTATCAAAGCTTAGAACTAGAAAATTAGCTAATCAGCACAACCAGGCTTGTAAACTTAATTTTAAATAGGTTCTTTTACACCCAGTTTCCTTCCTCTGCTCAATAATTTTACTATAGTTATAATTAAAACGAAAGTATGTTCCACACTAGCACAGAATGCTACCAGTAGTACCAACTACCCTTCTGGATTAAGGTTGCCGTGTAAAACTGTGAAGAATGCAGATAAATATTCCCTTCATCCTAAATTTATATCAATAAAAGTCTTGTTTTTAATAGGAATGACATCCAAAAAAAAAAAACTCTACCTCTAGGTCATGAAGTTAAAATTGGATTTAAAGTGTGCTTGATTTTAACTCTCTTTGTATTTGTATAAGTCACAAAGAATTAGTTTACAATTCTTTCAATACTTATAGAAGATGGTGTATTTTAATTGCAAAGAAAGCTATACAGAGGAAATCGAGGGGAAATATGAGTAAGATAAAAACGTGGTAGGTTGAAGAGTTCACATCTAGCAACAGCACACTGTTCCCAATGGCCGCATTAATATAGTACTTGCTTACATCGAGCAAACTTTTGTCAAAGATATAGTAAATAATTTCAGTGTGCTGGGTATAATGCGAAGTTCTGATTACTTAAATATCAACAATAACCCTTCCAGTGAAGTGAAAGAATTTTTTTCCCACTTGTTAAAAGGGATGTAAGAAACGTTAACAATTAAAATGCTAAAAACTAGGTTATCCTCGTGAGTAATAGTATTTTTCTTAAAATAAATTAAATAATAATGGGTCAACCAAAAAATGTCACTTCTAATGAATAAATTTTAAAACATTTAGCATCAGAAGAAGTTGTGTTTACCTCTGTACCATCAAATTGTAATGATATTGGTTTGGATCACTCTAAAATATGTAAAAAGTCATTAATGAAGGTATTTTTTCTTTAAAGTCACATATATAGAGTATCCTTTTATGATTCATCCATGAAGAAACACGCGCTTTTCAGAAATAATGTGAAAAGGATTACACCATCAAAATATATTATTCATACCATTCTTCCTGTTAAAGGAACAACTCCGCAGTATTTTGCAAAGGACGCTAATTCCCTATACCAATAAGAATCTAGCCTTCACAACACCTGTCGCCAGGACTCTTTCTATTAGTTAGTTTTTACACTGTTGACGAAGGGACCAAAGGCAAGGGGTATGTCATATATAAGCTGCTTGTGCGTATGTTTAAGGCACAAGCAACGCAGTCCGGGACTCAATGGCACTAGCACTGGCTCTCGCAGTCACAGTCTAACACAGAATACAATAATTTACGTTAATATCACAAGTGTGCATTGATATAAAGCATTCAATTGGAGTATGTATAAAAAATTAACAGATGTCATTTGAATAAACCATGTGGGAATCAACAGCCATCAGTAGTTCTCTTTCTTTCATTTAATAAATATACCGATTTAATTAGTGCTTGACCACGGAGCAATTAACAGATAGTTAAACGGTATATATTCCGTATAGTGATAATAGGCACTCGACCACGGAGCTATAGACAACCGAAATATCACAGCATATTATATCAGGGAATTAATCCGTAGTGTTACAAAGTGCAACCACACTTTATGCGCAATAGACTTGGGGCCGGTCTTATGACTACAGGATGGATATTGTTATCTGGAGGTTAGAGTTAGCGACAAGATAAAGGTTATCAGCCGCTTTAATATTTTACCCGTATTATGAACTGACTTTATCTGCCGGATAACTATCTTTAGGATAAATATATTTTTATGCAGAAAACGCAAGGTTGGTACTGTTTTTACTGGTGCGCACATGCGTATAAACCCTGCTGCTACTGCTACAACCTAGCGAGTGGCGACAACTCTCAACATTTTGTTAAATAATGGCGCCTAAACGAATGCGAGGAAACAAATGGCGTCACTTAGGCGCAGAAGCTAAGTTTTCTTGCAAGTACTAATTTCGGTGTTTGCCAAAATGTGTGAAATAGTTTTGTGCAACGTTTACAAAATTTAATTTATTGTACTCACATTTAAATAATTGTTCTTATATAACTATAACTCAAAATATAGCTTGTCAGTTTTTATAAAAGTATGAATTAAATTTTCTAGCTTTATATATAGTTAGAGCCAAGGGATGTGCTTACTAAACACGCGGACCAAGATTGTAACCTAAAAACAGAATCTGATAGGTGAAACTTCAATAAAAACAATGCATCACTCTGGTAACGCCAATTTTAACTTTGAGATAAAAGATATCGGGTACTTAAACCTCCCAATAAAAATTTGATGGATAAATACATTTTATCTGGCAGATAAATGCCATCTGGTGGTCATAAGACGCACTTTTAACTTATCGACTAGATAAAAATATTTATCAGCCGGATTAATATTTATCTAGGAGTCATAAGACCGGCCCTTAATAATCGGCTCAGAAATTTCAAAGAAAGAATCCACTTGTCTAAGAATCAAATATGAACCTATTGTCATACTGCAAGTATAAGTGAAACAATAAGGACAAAAGTATGTAAATTATGAGACGCAATTTTTTAAACTAGTTATTTTAGGGTTTAAAATAGTTTCCAAAATGGTAGGTGAAAACAAAATATTTTGGAATTTTGAAATACAATCTGGGAAATATTTTTGGAATATTAGAGTTATTTGATTTATGAAGATATCACATTATGTTGTTTTGACTACAACGCATCTTGGTAGCATTGAACGAAGAGGTAAACACACTATGTTTATTAAAACTTAAAATCAAACATAAAATTAATGAAGTTGAATAAAGTAGGGGGCAGACTCGCTGACTTGTAGACACAATTTTCCCATAATATGCACTTTTATATCCTCCCACCCTTATCCCTACACCCTCCTTCCACACCCCCTTTTACTTATATCATCTTTACCCTACTCTCTTCCTTTTGTCCTTTAACAAAGTGTAACAACTATAATATATTTGTAACTGTGCAGATTGAATTTTAAAGTATTCTACTGAATACAAATAGTCGTTAAGGGACTTTTTCAAATGGTTAGATCTATCTTCTGTTCAAAAGCAAATTACTTTTTTATTATTATTATTTAAAAACTTGTGATGCGTTTGTGTCTTTATGTTGATAATAAAATTGATATTTTTTTTGTAAAATAAAGTATTTTGTATAGTTTCAGATGTTTAGTTCAAAAATAAATTTATTTAATATCAGACTATGAAAACAAGGCAGTAAAAAAAATATCAAATACATTAATTTATAAATCTTGCTTGAAGTATTTATACAAATTGGATGAATAGTTTCAATGACAAAAAAATAATTGTTACTTTTGAATAGGGCCTACTTTACCCCTTTTTTAAATATATAAACCAGTCTTAATACCAGTTCAGGCTATACACATATGTACTGATTATTCTAATGTATTAGTTATGAGATAGACTGAACGTATATAAAGTGCACTCTCATTTGCATGAAAGAAGCGTGAAAAAAATGTTTAGTGTAAGCCACCCTTATTGCAACCGACCGGGATTAAGAACCTCGATCTCCCTGTCATATGCAGTCTAGCCTATTGAGAAAGTGATGCCCTAGACCATGTGGTCACCGAAGCAGGTCGTACTTTATCAACTTACGGAAATGTGCAAGAAAGATTGAAACTTATCAGTTCTTCATTAAAATGAATACTGTTGATTCTTATTTAATTAAATTGATAACAAATTAGTAAAATAAATCTTTTTATAAAAAGGGACAAATGAACGAAGAAATAGAGGAGACTGAACATTTGGATGATATACATTATTTTTGCACAAAAGAAAGTTTGTTTTTAAACAATATTTAAAAATATGTTCTAATTATTTTAGTGCTACCTGAAAATAATGATCCAGTGCAAAATAGTCTTCTATCTCAAATGTTATATAAACCGACAAGAAAAACATGTATACTCTCAAATAAATAATGATTACAAAATATAGTCATGCTATGTAGGGGATGCTAGAAGAGGAAAGTGTTTTTTGCAGTTTTGTATCAACATATTCTTTTTCTGTCAAAAGAAATAAAATAATTGATTAAATAGAATTGTAAGAGGTAAATTTCCTTCCCATGATGACATCAACAGTTCTTGAATATCTGTCAATGGTAACCTGAAATTTAATGATAACTCTTTATCTTGATTTAATTTTTTTTGTTATAATAATGTTCATGACAGATATTCAACGACCTGTTGATATCACCATGTGAAGAAAATTAAGCTATGTTTGAAGTGAAGCAATATTTGATTTATTTTTACAAAAGAAGTTTATATATAAAAACTGCGATAACAAAGGTATTTTCTCGTGTTTCCTACATCCCCACCTTGAATATTAATATAATGTAATATTGAATATCCTGATTCTGTTTTGGCTCTTAGTTGTGTGACAATGTTCTCCAACCTAAATCAAACCATGTCGATAGATTCAGATGGTTACATTTAGGGTGATAATTATTTAGTTAGAGTAAAGTTTGAAGGCCCTCGGCCCTGTCAAGTGCAAGTATAAAACCTATGTTGTGGGATGGTGAACGGGAGGGTGAAAGGCGTGGCGTGGCTTCACAACTGACCAACGTATCCTTCCGTGCCAACAAGAACAGATGGATCACGGAAACCGTTGATAATCATACGTTTGGAAACATCAGTTTTCTCGAGAACGAGTGAAATGTTTATGTTAATATTTTCAACACCCCTTCTAAGATAATGTATCGATGTTTATTAATAAACGTTACATTTTTTTATGAATCTAGCAGTTTTTTTAATTAAAAATGTCAATTTTATCGATATTTGATCACCGTTAAAATTATAAAGGAGGCGTGTATATAAAAAAAGTATAACTTAATCAACAACCAAACTAACCATTTCTAAAAAGAAAATGGCAAAACAATAGCACTTCTTGACCTGGCGGTCCAGGGGTAAGGTGTCAGACTTCTATGCTGGCGGCCGGGGTTCAATCCTCGGTCCCGACAAAGATTTATCTGATTACCAAACCCTTCCTTCACCTCTGACAAGACATCTTGTGAATGTGGGGAATGCCAGGCCTCCACCGTGGTTCGGATTCCACGTTAAACTGTAGGTCCTCCATTTCATCTCACAATCACCCTACCATTACACATTAGCGTAAGTGCGTATAACCCGAACGGGTAGCAAGACGCGGTGCTAATAATAATAATAATAGCACTTATTGAAGATAACCGTTTGTTCCCATAGGTCTGCAGTTCCACGCCAAGTTAAAAGGGCCTTAATGGTAATTTCTTGCTCCGCATGATGGAATAGGTATGACGATGATGATAGATCTAAAGGTAATTGTACCCACATTTGCGTGAAGGAAGTATTGGGCAGTTAAATAAGAAAAAAACACCAGGTCAGTATTTGACCCTAGCAAATGGTAAGCTGGACTATATGAGTTAGAGCTGCAGTCAACGTGAACACAGATGTGGGCGATAGTGTAGTGCTAGGATGATATGTGAGAAGACTGTGTGAGTGTTAGTGTAGATTTAGTGTAGTTTCCAATATCAAGAGTGAAATCTACTTATTATAAGTC